>MJUT01012370.1:90032-109933 GCA_002080005.1 Gigantidas platifrons | reverse complement strand
ATATATATATATATATATATATATATATAGCCTTCCGAAGACAACATCCGTGTCCTTTCCATTTTCATCTTTTATGTTTCGAAGCCAACATCAACATTCAATTCCCGGAATTCCCTCATCCATTTACGGACACCTACTGGAGTATTATACATGTTTTTTTTCATTATTTGTGTCCAATTTTGTTTGTCGGTTCGATACTTTCATTTCATGTTTATTTTTAGGTGGAACATACTTTAAAAGCATATAATTCTATTCTTACTAGAATTTATCAATAACTCGCAATCCGATTGGATATCGTCACTTATTCTACGTCATTCAAAAGGAATTTATAAATCGATATTTCCGTTCACAAGACTACTTTTTCCCCGGTCATTCCACGCGTATAAATCTACGAGCAATGATACTAACAAGGATCTGCCATCTTGAAAATGTGAAATTCTACATGTCATATTTACAACAATATACACAAAAATATTTAAAAAGCTTACCTCGAACAGTTATTTTAGTTAAATTGTATCAAACTTGAAGCGTACACGAAGCCAAATAACGTCTAATCTTTACGTTTCAAACTGGAAGTCTTCATATGACGCCAATGACGTCATGTTGGTTATGTTCCAAAGTCGTCAATAACATTTCGCGGATTTTTTTTTCAGTTTACAATCATGTGTATTGTATGTCCATTGTTTGAGACTCTCTTTGGGTATTTCTTTAATAGTATTTAGCGTAGAAAAGAAACACTATGTCCAAAAATAAGAATTATAAGGATTAAACACTGTGTTTTTAGGAAATTATGTATGTATAAACTCCGGCAGCTCACTCACAAACTTTACATAAAGTCCTTCGGACTTTATTCAGTTTGTGAGTGAGTTGCCGGAGTTTATACATAGATAATTTCCTAAAAACACAGTGTTTAATCCTATAGTATTGTTGACATAAATACGTCAGCAGTGAGTCAAGGTTAACAGGTCAAAACCTCTTCGGGATTTTCTAGACTTTTCATTAGATAGTACGTCTATATGTGACAGTCAAAGTGAAATATAGTGTATTCAGAACCATTTGTGGGTTTAATTTTATACTTTAGAACATGTGTTGTCTAAAGCACTGGTTCCCAAGAACAAAACTACGATGGTCGAGAACTAACGACACTGACAAACCAGTTGAATTGTAACCCCAGCAGCGTAGGATATAAATAGACTATGTTTTAAAATTTATTCTAAATTTAAAAACAGGAAACACACATTTCGGAACAGGACAAAAGTAGAAAGGTACAATGTTTGTACACTTGTTGAAATATCCACACACATTTTTTGTTGTTCAAATGTCAATTTTCGAAAATCAAAGTATTTCTAGATATTGAAATATCCATCCACGTTGCAACAAAGAAATACTGATAGATGAGCAAACGTGCATATAAGTACCCGATTTTAAGGGGGATTTATAATATATGAATGTTGCATGCATGCTCTTTCTGATATTTAAGTTACTCTCCTCTTACAATTGACTCTATATATGGACTATATTTTTGTCCGGGCGGAAGGTTGCGACACATGTTGTGTAAAGCAGTGTCTTCCGGTTTGCATGAGCGCTAGCATTAAACGATATCTCACTTACGTTCGATCGTTTAAAAATAAATTGTGCAAATATAACTGATTGTACAGTATAACTTAAGTATGTTTTAAAAAAATTATCAAAATCAAAGCTTTTTTACTTCCATTATGAGTAGACTATATCTAAAATAAGCTTAATTTTTTTAAATGTTTTTTTTTTTTTTTTTACTAAATCCCGCTCATGGCAAGGTGTACTCAATACAACATTATGTGATAAAGTTTGTCAGTGACTTACGGCAGGTCGGTTGCTTTCTCTGTGTACTCCGGTTTCTTCCAATGAAACTGACCGCCATGATAGCTGAAATATTGTTGAAAATAGCCTTAAACACCACAATCCCTTGAAACTCTATTTTCATGTCTAGAAATGAAATATTCTTTAATATATAACCAGAGTTCCCCTTTGGTCCTACCATTTTCCATCTGTTAAAAATTGCCACTAAATTATTTAGCTTTCTTAATTTCTCAAAGCATTATTATCTTGCACTGGACAAACCATCTTCTAAAGGAGGAAAGTGGTGATATTTCAAAGCAACAATTTTTTTTTGTCTGACAGGAGACAAAATATTTGGTGAAGTTAGAGAACAGTTGTTTCTGTTTTTATTAACATTTGTTTATTTAGAAAATAAGAGGGAACGGTTGGAGTCCCATTAACGGGTTTAACCCAGCCATATTTTAATGCCCGTCCCAAGTTAGGACCTAGATTTCTATTGTCTCCTGATGTTTTTGGATGTCAGATGTTTGTCAGAGGAGTGGCAAACTAAACTACAGAGACGTGCCAAAAGTATTGGTCACTGTAATTTTTTACTATATATTTCATATAAAACTACAATTTTTCAAAGCATTATTCCAAAGTCAATTCTTGTTCGATTTTGATGAAAGTTTTACCAACAGAAGTGAGAACGTACCTAGTTTTCTGTGATTATTTTAAAAATATTTTTTGGAAGCATGGATTTTAAATATTCATAATTTAAACACAAACTTAAACTATTTGTCTTCAAATGTACTATCATTGTATTGTATTCTTGATGTTTAAAATTTAGTTTTGTGTTTAAATCGTGAACTCATAAAAATTATAGATTATAAAATTATGCTAAAATTACAGTGTAAAACTACATTTAATTCTGTTTTTGTTGGTAAAAAAATCATCAAAATCGAACAAGAGTCGACTTTGGAGTAATGTTTTAAAAAAAATGTGGTTTTCTATGAAATATATAGTAAAAAATCACAGTGACCGAATACTTTTGGCACGTCTCTGTAGATTAGCCACACTATTTCTTATTGAAGTGCCTGTACCAAGCCATGAAAGTGAATGGTCATGGAGGGCTCACCACACTTGAAAAAAACAGGGAGACTTAACTTCTCCCTCAGAGAACATGAGGGAGAAGTGAAGGCATGACAGGGAGACTTCCAACAGCTTCATAGAGACATGTTTCCTCAAAAATGTGTTGTTTCTTTGCATCATTTAAAAACAAATTACATTTGAGGTGTTTCTTTGCTAATCTCTTGTTAATATCCTTCATATTTAACTTTAAATTCATGTTTTGTACTTGTATTATTTTTGTTGATCTTACATTTGTCGATTTTAGATTTTATTCGTTTTGCATTGAAATCTGTAATATATATATTTCATCAAAATGTAAGAGTTCCTTCCCTTGTATCCAAAAAAATCCTGCCATGTTTAAAACTTGAGATGTTGATGGTTTACCTTTGAACAAACTAGAAATAACTCAATTTGTGTTAAAATAAAAAAAAAATTAAAAATAACATAATCCAACAACAAATTTGGTACAGGAAGAGTCTGTTGGTTTATTTTTAGATTTGGGATTTGATTTTCAATTGGAATTTCGTCAGTACAAATTTATAAATTTGCCATGATTCTTTTGTCTCAACAAGTTAAATTTTCTTTACTACTTGAATAAATCCTTTTTCTCTCATTCTTACACATTATCACATTTATTACAATTGGTTTGTCAGTCAGCTTTACCATAAAGCACAGATTATTTGCAAGAAAGGAGACTTGCAAAAAGAAACAACTTTAATTTTGCTTTGGAGTCTAGAGAGGGCGACTTCAGCTGATATAGGGCTAGAATTTCGCCCACTTTTCCTGGTTTGGTGAGCTCTGGTCATGTATATGTGGGTAAAAATGTGGATATATGAAGCAGAGTTTTGACATCTTCCACTGGCCAGAACTACTTTTTACCATTATGGCGGCATCCCCTCCAGTGATCTAGCGCTTCTTAATTTATAAATAGTGATAAAACTCAAAACTAACTTTCAACACAAATTTAATATCTACATTTAATGATATCATATATTATTACAATGGTTGTGACAATATTCAGTATGAAAAGGAAAGAAATGTTTGATGGCACTAATGTTCTTATTTCCATTGCTTTTTGATAGACATGTTCTTCTCTGAATCTTTCTGCATAACCTGAAAATAGAGAGAAAAATAAAATTGAGCACAAAAAAAATAAAAAAATAATAATAATAATCTGAAAATAGAGGGAAAAATAAAATTGAGCAATTTTTTTTTTTTAAATAATAATAATACTAAATTGTGTGTGGAGCAAACCCACAAGTTCAATAATTAGGACAAAATATAATTAAACCAGTTTTGGAAGAAATAATGTTTCTTTTGTAAATGTATCATTTCCTGTGTTTTACAGTGTCTTGTTCTAATATCAAGGGTTATGGTAATTAACACCACTGTCAACAATATTTCAGGTATATTGTCAATTTGTGGTGGTCAGTTTTCTTAGAGGAGGAAACTGAAGTACCCGTAGAAAACCACGACCTGCCGCAAGTCACTGACAAACTTTGTCACATAACGTTATATGGAGTATGTACCTTGCCTGAGCAGGATTCGAACTCAAAACGTTAGTGGTGATAGGCACTGATTGCATAGGTACTTGTAAATCCAACAACCATACGATCATGACTAGGACGATCCCTCTAATATCTAATATAAGTCAATTATCCAATGAAAGGCTGTTGAAAAGAATGGTATCACAATGAATACCAACAAATAAATCTTGGTCTTTGGTCTGGTTTGTTCTATCAAGTAGCTTACCAAGAATTAGATTATTATTAAAGAAAGTGGGACCATAATGCCATAGATGACAAAGCAAGACAAACGATAGTGTTTTACTACTTAGCAACACTGCAATGCAAGTGACATTAAAATGAATTCAAACTGGAAATGATTATCTATTTCACATTTAAGATTAAAAGGATATGCAACCCTATACCTGTATATAAATTTTGAATAATTTATTATTTTTCTAAAATGTAATTTATTCAGAAATTCCATTACGTATAGCTTTGAAACAATATCTAAAAGAGAAATTAAGAACCAAAATTGCATAACTTTGAGAAATGTCTATTCTGAATATATCATTAAATGTTCTATAAACTTGATAAAAACCAACATACACTTATCACAATACATGTGGACATGAGAAAAAAAAATAAGATGATTATTGTCTCAATTCTCAGCGAAATATGTATTTTAACTTTTATCAAGGTTTTCCAACATTTATTTTTGAAGATTTATCGGAGATGTAGAGATACCTTTATTAAAATTGAATGGTTATTTACCATATATTGACTTCCCTAACGATATTTTATTACGTAACACATTGCCATTTCAATGATTTATTTTCACAAGAAATATTTACATAATATGTACAGCTCTTTAACCTTTTATCTATCTCTATCTCTCAAAATATTAGAAAGCACAACTTTTTCTACCACAAAGGAAATTAACAGATAATGAACGACCACTTAAATATAGACAGACTTATCCTGATGATATGTCCTCACAAGAATTATCACCAGAATTTGGTCTGACAGGAAACATTTTCTGGGTCACATGTACTAATACAAAATATATTTAAAAATGTGTAAGTACATGGTTAGTTCTATTGATATATCTTCACTTTAAGTAATTCATTAGCTATATAATGACTACTAGAATTCAAGGGGAAGGAAATCCTGGACAGCTATAAAGAACTGACCACTGAATCCCCCACCCCCCAGCCATGGGCAGGTGTCTGAAAATCTTAACACTTGTGGTGGGTATCATAGTACACACCCACATCATTAGCGTCAGGCCTGTGCTCAGAGGTCAATGAACTGAACAACTATGCCATTCATACCCTAGCTTCTTGAGTAGAAATTATCCACACGATTTAAAACACATATTTTGTCTAAGCCACATGTACTGATCCAAAATTCTGGAAACCAGAGGTTCCCTGGAATTTGTATATTTTTAAAACTGGTATTTATGTATAGTTTGAGTTTAATCAGTTTCATAGTGTATGGATAGGGTCTTATGTTAATTATGTCCTGAGGTGGCTGCCATCTTGGATTTCTGATCAACAAAAGAAACGTAATAGTTGTCAAATACTTGTGAACCATTCAATGATCATACATGTACAGTTGGGCTTCAATCAAGTTTACAATTTATTAGGAGTATTTTTTTATATCATCCCACAGGATCCTATGTTAAACACTGTAAACATAAGTCAACCCAAATTTGTCCTGACACTTTTTACAGGATTAAAGGATTTTTTTGGTTTGTTTTCTTTTAATTTCAGATTATTTTCCCTAAGTTAACAAAAGAACATGTTTCAGCTACGGCCAAAGTACTTTTACAGACTGTCACAGAGAAAACTCGAAACCAAACATGACATGCATGACCAAATTAAAACTGATGATATTTTCGTCAGTAAGGTGTGAACCTGTATTTTGCATTGATGTGATATTTCATTTATTTGTGAAGCAAAAGTCAAAGTTGTTAATCTTGTATAAAAAAAAAAAAAATTCTAAATATAGATCTGCACAGATATGATTGACATTTATATAGCTGTATTTTCAAAGTTCTTTCAAGAAATTGATCTATGAACATCTGTACTTCAATATTTGCCATCCAAATATAATACAGTAGCTCTCCTTCTTAAATGGTCACCCCTTCTTCAATTAAAATGTGGTTTTACAAGAAGGGAGGCCTTTCAATTTAGAAGTATTTGACTATCTCTGTGTATCTAAAATCTGACCTTATAAGAGAGGGTGGTTCCTGGTGGGAGGGGTGTGATAAGAGGGGTGGTCTCTCTTTGGAGGAGCCTGATGAGAGGGATGGTCTCTGGTGGGAGGGGCCTTATAACAAGGGGACTGCTGTACAAATGTACCAAAATATCATGGCGAGGTGTACTCGATACAATATTATGTGATAAACTTTATCATAAAGTTTGTCAGTGACTAGCGACAGGTTGGTGGTTTTCTCCGGGTACCGTCGCAATATAACTGAAATATTGTTGAAAGTGACAAAAACCAAACCATAAACCTAAGCTGTTAAAGGGAGATAATCCACTAACATTTAAACAATATGAGTGAAAGAAAGCCAAGTAGTCACTATAGAGCATGTACTCGTTTATGACCCTGATCAGCTGATCAACCTAATCTTACTGTTAGTAGTCACTCTAGAACATGTACTCGTTTATGACCCTGATCAACTGATCAACCTAATCTTACTGTTAGTAGTCACTCTAGAGCATGTACTCGTTTATGACCCTGATAGATGAGCTGATCAACCTAATCTTACTGTTAGTAGTCACTCTAGAGCATGTACTCGTTTATGACCCTGATCAGCTGATCAACCTAATCTTATTGTTAGTAGTCACTCCAGAACATGTACTAGTTAATGACCCTGATCAGCTGATCAACCTAATCTTATTGTTAGTAGTCACTCTAGAACATGTACTGGTTTATGACCCTGATCAGCTGATCAACCTAATCTTATTGTTAGTAGTCACTCTAGAGCATGTACTGGTTTATGACCCTGATCAGCTGATCAACCTAATCTTATTGTTAGTAGTCACTCTAGAACATGTACTGGTTTATGACCCTGATCAGCTGATCAACCTAATCTTATTGTTAGTAGCTATAGTCACTCTAGAACATGTACTGGTTTATGACCCTGATCAGCTGATCAACCTAATCTTATTGTTAGTAGCTATATAGTCACTCTAGAACATGTACTGATTTATGACCCTGATCAGCTGATCAACCTAATCTTATTGTTAGTAGTCACTCTAGAACATGTACTCGTTTATGACCCTGATCAGCTGATCAACCTAATCTTATTGTTAGTAGTCACTCTAGAACATGTACTCGTTTATGACCCTGATCAGCTGATCAACTTAATCTTACTGTTATTGTTTGTACATTATCATTGTAATGCATCATTTCGACACATTCCAAATTATTTCTTCGTATTAATCAAAATTCTCATCAATTTTGACGTGACAGAATTTTATCCAAAGGCATAATTGTCTGTTCTGAAAACCCATATCTTAATGGATAACATAGTTTGCCTTACATAACAAAGAACACCAAATGCACTTAAATTTGTTATTATACAAGATTTCTCTATTATATCTGAAGATTTTTTGTGTTTGCCTAGTCGTGGCGTATCAATTTGAACATTATGGATTTCAAGTCAATGTAAACACCTTGAAATGTATCTCAATTTACGATACCGGCATTGAAATTGACATCACAGACCAACGTTACATCGTGGATAATTGATCTGTCAAGTTTTGAACCAAATTGTTGGTTATTTTTCGGAGGAATAATTTGTAGAAACAGACATCTGCGATCAGTTCGACAGTTGTTTTTTTAAGAATTATATAAGGAAGTTAAAAATACATCAATGCTGCATGTTCAATTAAAATCTTGGTTAATTAAAATATATATTATCATTATCAATGTAATAACTAATAACTACAAGAAATTTAACACTAGCCATTTTAAAAGGCTATAATAAATATCATGGAATTTTTTGATGCTATCACCAGCAGTTTAATGAGAGAGTTGTCAGATAGGTGATGCCTTTATATGAATTGATCAATTTCATTTTCAAAGACATGAAAATGACAAACGTAATACTAGTATATAACTTAATGGTAAATTCATAAAAGAATAAATTTTGATTTACTTAAAAATAAAAATTGATTTTATCAGTGTTGACATCATATTTATTTATAGACGAAAAGACAAAACAAAAACCTTGTCTGTCCTTAGTGGATGTGATATAGACATTGGTTGATAATTACCAACGATTGGAGCAAACAAAAACATCACTGGATGGTAGCATTACATCATATCTATTGATATATTTTTTTTATAATTTCGTGTAGGTTGAGAGTTATGGGTGTTCAATGCTACTTTCAACAATATGTCAGTTGTATCATGGGTAACAGGGCTTGAAACTGTCAGTCAGTCAGTAGGCATTGTGTAACATGAAGTCAATGAGCTTTACCACTCGGTCATAAATGTTTTTGTTTGCTTGGTGGTGTATAATGCCACTTTCAACAATACTTCAGTTATATCGTGGCATAGGGGTGTAACGATACAGAATTTTTTTCACGATACGTATTGCGATATTTTAGACAAGTGACGATACATATCACGATACGTATCGTGACATTTTGTATACCTTTGATTTTTTTTTGTAGTACTAACTTTATTGTTTGAAAATACATGTAAATTTGTTGTTGCAGTGTAAATTTTGTTGGTATTATGTTGTGTTATTTGTTTCCTCCTTTATGTGACTAATTAGAGACAAGCACAGATAACTATGGTTGTTTTCCAATGTTTCTTCAGTACCCAGTCGTATCGTGTCATCAATATCGTAAGGGGCACCCATTGCACCGTGCACTCAATAAAATACCGCGATGTATCGTCATTCGGTATATCATTTCACTCCTATCGTGGTGGTCAGTTTTATTGGTGGAGGAAACTGGAGTACCTGGAGAAAACCATCGACCTGCCGCAAGTCGCTGACAAACTTGATCACATAAAGTTGTTCACCTCGTCCTGATCGGGATTTGAACTCACAACAAAATCCAACTACCATACGATTATAGCCACGACGGCCCCCTCAGTCAACAAGGCAACACTAAGATAGTGGAAAAGTATTTCGCAATTACCTTCATTTTCTTAAAAAGGCTAATATTCTGTAAAAATAAATTCTTTCCAACATTACTGATTTAGCTTTTTGAAAAGAAGTAGATGAAGGGCAGTTTCATAAATTTTGAAGTAGAATCATTTTAAGCTGTAAGTTACCATGACAACAAACATACATTTTATTTCACTTTACATAAAAAAGTTACAAAAACATGCATGGGGACGTAGCTATAAATCTGACACCCCGATAGTCTGACAGTATTTTAGTCCAATAGAATATTTATTATGTCCGACAGTTTGCTTTAAAGCCAGCAGTTTGATAGTGGAACAAAAATCACTCATCACACAAAGATTTGCTGAAGAAAACAAGACATTTGCTTACTCCACCAATTTCATGTATTTCAGACATTTTTTTATACTATTAAGACCAGTTAAGGTTTCACCACCTCAGATTTTCATTTTGTCCACGAACCTCGTCATTAATCTTTATTTTAATTTATTTGGCTTGATTAAAAGAGGCATTATCTGCCAAATCGTAAATTTTTGTTACCCATAAAAACTATCAGATATGATTGATGCCTTAATAAAACGTGTTTCTGTAACTTATAAATGTTATGAAATGTATGCGCATCGGGGAAAAAAACATGTGTTTTGAGATTGATCAAGAAATGGACACCATGTTATTAATTATCGACATTGTTTACGGAGTTTGTCGAATCGTCATTAAATCAGTACAACAATGCACTTATTTCTTATTTTTTGTGAATCTGCTTTTAGTCAGTGTTAATTATGGATAAAGAACCATGCAAGTTGGCAGTTAATAAGCGACAAAATACAAATTATTCGTTTTTACCTGTCACTAGTAAGGTCAATTGCATACGGAAAAAGCGAGGTCAAATTATTTGCTTGCAAGCAAATAAGTAATCGATAGTAATTTTTGTTCTCAAAAGGCGGAAAGTGGTTCGATAAGTTGTTTAATGTGAAATATTTACCTTTATTTCATCATTTTATAGCTATTTACCAATTTCAAAAGCATATACAGTTGACTCTCGTTATCTCGAATTCGATGGGACCATGGAAAAAAATTCGAGTCAACCGTAGTTCAACTCAAGAGGAGCTACGAAAACCGGAAGTGTAGTTTGTTTAATGACGAAAGGGAGACAACTCGAGCAAAATTTAGAAGAGCTAACACCAGCAACACATGTCCTGATTCTCGGAACGATTTAAAACTTATTCGATGTTTTTGTTGCTGGTTTTTTTTTTCTCTGTTAAATTCTTTGAATCTTGTGGAACAACGATATATTTTTTGTGTGTATGATTATGTTTTTCAGCTGATGCATTGTCATTAAACTTCACCCACCATGACGTATTTTTCTTTGTGCAATATTTACAATAAATTGTGTGTTTTTATGATTCAATAAAATTTCCTCTTTTATTACAACTGTTAATTAAGAGTAACATTTTTTTCAAATCTCTCAAAATTGGAAATTATACATCTTCTTTAATCAAAATAAATTTCCGACAATAGATAAAACGCTTCCGTTGTGTACTTTTCATAATCATTGATGTATGCCGACCCAAGCGCACTTATAATGTTATGAATCGATAATTTTTGATTGTACACATCTAACTTGTGTCATAATACCAAGCCAATTCAAATATTACCACTAATTAATTTGACAGATTGTGAAATAAACATGTGAAATAGCCTAAGGTAAAAATGTCAAAGCCAATGACCGTATGTTTCACCTGTGATCCGATTTTAATCCCAAGGTAATCATATACATGTTTTGACAGGTAAATTCGACTTAACGAATGTAAATAATATGGCTTTCTACATCTCGGGACCAAAACTTTTATTCGAGACAACCGAAATTTCGACTCAACAGGGGTCAAATTACATATATATTTATACACAACGAAGTTCGGGACTTCGATAAATATTTGACTCAACCGGAAATTCGAGTCAACCGAGTTCGAGACAATGAGAGTCAACTGTACATTTTTTTGGTCAAAATCGTAGCAAATGCCCCTTTAATGTATTATTTTCAATTTCAAAAACATAACATGTATGCAGTGTTAGGAATGATATATTCTATATATAGATCATATGCAAATTGAGATGTTTAGGTGTTGCCATCTTTGATGTGTAAATTGGCAAATTGCACCTTATTTCTGGCAGTGCAAACCCTGAGTTGTTTTGCTCCTATTCCTATTTGATAATAGACAGTGATTTATAGGAAATCAAGCAGACAAGGTCAGACTTCATACTTCAAAATTAACACTTTAGTTACAGTTTTTCCCCCAACTGACATCAAAATTAAAGATCCGAGTTTTTAATAAAGAATCCATCAGAAATTTAACAGAATCAAAATGGACTTCTGCTCACTTATTTATTGAAGCAGACGACCTTCATTTGAATAATAGAGACCTGTCTTTAGGAAAATGGAATAAATGTTTCCTTAAAAAAGGAGGTTTCTGCAAAATTTTATTGCTAAGATTCCATAAAAAGAGTTCATAAAATTAACTATACGACTAACAAAAATGAGGTTTACATGATATAACAATATTGAAATCGTTTGTTACTTCTTTTACCATCAAAGGTAAAAAGTGACGTCTTAACGATCATACAATTCCTACAGATTTATCAAGAAGTGCATATGAATTATGAAGGACATGTTTTGCATAAAAATGTTTTAAAAACTAGAGGCTCAGATGAGCCTGTATCGCTCACCTGATATAAATAAGTCCTCTTAAGAATGTCTGCATGCCGAATACATCTAAGTTACTATTCAAATCCCATAGGGTTCTATGTTAAAACTATGTCTGCTCATGGCAGCCATCTTGGATGAAGGTTGTGGTCACCGGACACAATTTTGAAAGTATATACTACCCAAGGAACATCCATGCCATGTTTGCTTTAAATTGGCTGACTGGTTTCAGAGGAGAATACTTTTAAACAATTTTCCCATTGGGTCCTATGTTAAAACTATGCCCACTGACGGTGGCCATTTTGGACCGAGATTGGGGTCACTGAACACAATTTTGGAAGTTGACCACCTAAGGACCATCGATGACATGTTTGCTATATTGGTTTACTGGTTTCAGAGGAGAAGATTTTAAAACATTTTTTCCCATAGGGTCCTATGTTAAAACTATGTCCGCTGATGGTGGCCATCTTGGATGGAGGTTGGGTTCACAGGACATAATTTTGAAAGTTGACCACCTAAGGACCATTCATGCCATGTTTGCTTTAAACTGACTAACTAGTTTCAGAGGAAATTTTTTTTAAGCATTTTTCCCATAGGGTCCTATGTTAAAACTATATGTTCGCTGACGGCAGTCATCTTGGATGGAGGTCGGGGTCACTGCACATAATTTTGAAAGTTGACCACCTAAGGACCATTCATGCCATGTTTGTTTTAAATTGACCTATTGGTTTCAGAGTTAAAGACTTTTAAACATTTTTTCCATAGGGTCCTATGTTAAAACTAAGTCGAGTCATGGTGGCCATCTTGAATCTCCGATCGGCAAACCATTCACAAGTTTAGTACATGACCACCCAATGATCATTCCTGCAAAGTCACAATTCAATTCCTTTAGTGGTTTCTGACGAGAAGATTTTCAAGGTTTCAACCAATCAGAACACGTTATTGGCCCTGGCGGCCATGTTGAATTTCCAATCTACACCAAAAACACAAATCTGGTAGAGTACCATCCAATGAACATCTATGGCAAGTTTGGTTGAAATCTATTCAGCGGTTTCAGAGAAGAAGAGTTAAATGTGAAAAGCTAACGGATGGATGTCCTATGGCCAGGTGAGCTAAAAATCAACACTTCAGAACTCACAAACTATAAGTACATCTGAGCCTGTGTCACTCACATGATTACTTATACATTGTTTGGGTTCAAGCAAGTTAATAGTTTCTGAGAAAAAGCTTGTTATCCAATGTTCTGGGGTCTAGGTCAACTTAGTATAAACTAGATGTGTCGAAACGACACGAATGTCCCCACCGTGAATATTAAGGAGGCTCACAAATGTTTCACCCTTTTTTAATTCCCTCAGTAATAGGCTAAGAATAACAAAAGTTAAACTTGATCTGTAACTCGTCATTGTAATTCCAAATACCAAAAATCAAGTCAATATCTCAAATCATAGTGAAAAAAAAGTTGTGACAACTAAATATTTGGCCAAATTTCAAAGCCGAATGGCTGTAAGTTGGCCAAACATTATTCAACCGGAATGAATTTCAAAGTTGATCTGTAACTTATGATTATACACTCTCATCATTATACACTCATATACTAAAAATCAAGTCAGAATCTCCAAGCATAGTGAAATAAAATTGGTGACAACTAAATATTTGGCCAAATTTCAAAGCCCAAAGGCTGTAAGTTGGCCAAAAATCATTGGACTGGAACGAAAAGTAAACTTGATCTGTAACTCATCATTATACACTCATACACCAAAAATCAAGTCAATATCTCCAAGCATAGCGAAAAAAAAGTGGTGACAACTGTTTTATTTCGGAATTACGGAATGACGGATAAGGGTAACACTATATGTCCTGGCCACTTGGTGGCAGGGACATAAAAATAAAAACTTTAAAAATAAATCAACCAATGAGTATTTATGTACCATTTGGATTCAATAAAGTTTATGGTATCTGAGAAAAGTTTCCATTTTTCATTTTCCTTTAGGGTGTTTTGTTAAAACTATATGTCCTGTAATCTCGGATTTCCGATTGACACAAAAACAAAAACCATATATATTGTACAAGGCTATCCAAGGTGGCTTAATAAATAGTTCAGTGATTACAGAGAAGAATAAGAAAATGACAAATACGAACACTGCATAATGAAATAATATAATACAAATCTGACCAAATTAAATAGAGTTTTATAGTTTATGGTGTTTAACGCCACTTTCAACAATATTTCAGTTATATCGTGTCGTGGTGGTCCAAATTAAATAGAACCAATGGACCATGAAAATGAGGTCAAATATCCTTACTATGTATTTTATATACATTTTTGCCAATTACTAATACAAAAGTATTTCCTTCTGTTGGACCAAAATGATATTTCACTTGTATTTATCAAGCATGCAATTTTTAGAGTGATATTTGTAATCATGATCAATATCTAGAATATCTATGTTTTCATACAAACAACACTTTAATTTGTTTTTCTCATCCAGCATGGTATTTTGCAATGTCTAACGCCATCCTGTATCCTGTATCGTTAGGTATATCAGGTAGTCTTTTATTAACATTCAGAAGCTGTCAGTGCTATGTTGTTCACTTAATACCTCTATATATAGCAAACCAGTCACATCCACTAAATAAAGTATTATGATTGGACAATTTTGGAGAAGGAGACTCACTCTCAATTAAGGTGGTACCTAACACTACAGGGAGATAACCTTTCAAATCAGTTGAACGTTTTGATCATATGATGTTTGTATGCAGATTTCAAGTATCTCGGTGATCAAAACCACAGATAGAAAAGCTGCTATGTGGCTAGTGAATTTATAGCTCTGAATCTGTTGGTTGGAATTTGTTAAAAGTTTGATATTTATTACAGTGGATATATTCAAACACACTGTAAAAAATATAAGAAAATTAAACGAGCAGATCAAATTTTACCTTGAAGTGTATGGTACCACCTTAAGACTAGATCATATTAGAAACAAGGATTATGGCTTGTTATACGATTTCAGCAATATTCCAGCTATATAATGGTAGAGGAGACCGGAGTACCTGGAGATAGCCACTGACCTGCCGCAAGTAACTGACAAACTTTATAACATAATGTTGTATCGTGTACACCTCGCCAAAAGCGGGGTTCAAATACACAGCATCAGTAGTGATAGGCACTGATTGCAATGCACAGGTAGCTGTAAATCCAACTACCATATTACAACCATGATGAAAGAGAGACAACTCTTACCAAGATAACAGTTATACGCTAATCATGGTACAGTAGACATTGAAACATTCTGTAGTCATTGGTCACAATACAACAGGTGATTTGAATATTTCTTGGGTAATATTATTAACAATAAAACTAATAAATAAGAGGCTCACACAGGATAAATCTAAATCTACATATGACGTCGTAACAACACCACACAACATAAGGTAGATTGATTAGTTTGTTGATATTTCTTGTCACTTTCAGCAATTATACAGCTATATCGTGTTTAGCAAGCATATTGGGGGAGGAATCCTGGACATATTGAATGGTTTAACTACTGGCCTTGGGTTGGTCTAGAAACTCTTGATGTGGGTGTCGGGCATGAATCCACATCAGTAGTGTTAAGTCTTGTGGTCAAAAGTAAAGGACCATCAAGATCCCCCTCCCCCGCCAGTAATGTTGTAATATACTGACAGTAGATAATAGATAGAGGGTAGTTAATATAAACATATCATAGGTAACTTACCTTAGCAACGGCTAATTCAAAGTCTTCTTGTGTGACGTGGACTCTTCTTTCTCTCAAGGCATACATACCAGCTTCTGTACACACTCCCTGTATGGAAATGACAAAAAAATATATGTTAACATGATGCAATAAAAGGGTTAATAGTGCGGTATCAGAACCAGACATCATTTTGGTTGTCTCATATTTCATCGCTACATTACACAAACAGGAAGCAAAGGTCATTGACGAGTAATTAACCTTTTACTCGTTAAAAACAAGAAATATATATTCAGTCAGACATTGAAATATGAGGAGTTGTTCAATTCTTCTTGAATTTAATTGTAATTGTCCTCTTTTATACAAAAGTTAACATGTGGAAAAGAAAACAATGCTGTACAATGATGGACATGGCATGATGACAAATCCTTACCTAGCCAATGAAAATTTACCATGTTTTTATTTAGGCCATGCAAAATTAATTACTTGGTTCTCAGGCCTTTTTTTGTCAAAATTGATGAGCGAGGGCGGCATTTTTTTTTTTATCCTTTTACTGCTGTAAAAAGTGATGAGGGAGGCATTTTTTCTTCTTATTTTGTGTGAAAAATATGGCAATGTATAAATCTTTTCATTACTTTATTGAAAATTTCAATTTTATTTCTTCCGATGGTGGCAGAAACATCACAAGTGGTTAATTTTTATGGAAACGTCCAATCCGCTGGTCCCAACGTACCATTTTTTATCTCCGTAAATAATTCCAATAAGGTACAAGCTTCGGAGAAGCCCCCTATTATGTTCCCTGGTAAAACTGGCAAACATTTGTGCCGAATTTGCACAGAAACGATTGACATTTTGTCTAAATGTCAAACACGTTTTTTATTATTACATTGTCATAACGATGCTTTAAATCTCATTTAAGCATGATGCGTTTTAAAGCGTTTCACCGACCACGCGATATAAGAGAAAAAAACGGATGCGGTTGTTTTTTCCGTACGGATAGCACTACCGCATTTAACATTTTTTTTTTTTTTTTTACTATTTTTGCAATAAAATCGGCAATGTGGCGACGAATTTCCACATGCGGGTGGGCCTGAGAACCAAGAAATTAACTTTGTATGGCCTTAAATGTTTTTGCTTTAACATTATATAGACACCCTGGCATACCTTAACTTCAGCCCCCGATGCCCCTGGCATCATTTCTGCAATCTTTCTGAGATGTATTCCTCTTGTTAAATTCATTTTTCTGGAGTGAATTTTCAAAATGTCTGCTCTAGCCTGAAAAAGAAATCAGATCAAATTGATGGTGTGATATTTTGTGTACAATACTGCTTTTTTATGCTGAAGTGAATGTGTTAAAGTACATTTTCAGGAACAAATACATCCTCCCTTGACCGTCTGATTTCTATGTTTACTTGTGTGGACTAACTCATGACAAACTTAGTCTTGAAATCCTACACCACATGACTAATTTATATATATATGAAGGGTGTTTGTCAAGATATTCCAGGGCTCACCCCACTTGGTGAAAACAGAGGGACTTGACTTATATTTAGGACAAAGTGAGCAAAAATCTGTGATACTTTGAAATATAGTAACATTTATGTGTTTCTTTCTCCACTACTGCATGTCCCCAAGCTTTCGAAAAACAAATTTAAATTTGAGGCTATGTATATGTTTATTTCTGGTAACCTTTGTGAACACAATGGTATACAGATAACAAATTAAATACATACATAATACACAATAAGATATACAATACAATACATAATAAGAAAACAGGTATATACAATATTTACAAAATGAGAGAGAGAGAGAGTTACATTTTTCAGCCAGGAAGGCAAACATTTTCATTGATATAACTTTAAGGTACAAAGTTTTTTTAGTTTCGATTTTTGTCAGATTCATTAAGGTACCAAATCTCAGAATATTACAATTTTTAAAGTATTTTTTATCTTAACAAGTCTGTCTTTTTTCACTGAAATAATTACATATAATTATAATATAAAAAATTATGCAATCAAGGAGCTTGGACTAAAATATCAAACCCTATGGATCAAATTTCAGTAAGATGGGAGCTCTATATGCAGAAATATACAAGACAGAGTATGATTATTGGAGAAAAAGACAGACTTCAAAATACTGACAGTGTGACTAACTAAAACTCTTGACTTAAGGACAGAAATAGGGCATATACATTGACAGCAGGATGAGAAAGTTGCCCACCTCACTTGGCTTGATGAGCACTGACAAACAAAGGGAAATAACTCTTTACAGTTTACAGTATACTTACATCTTCATTTGGTGGAGGAAATTCTATCTTTCTGTCTATTCTACCAGGTCGTAATAAAGCTGAATCTAATATGTCTATCCTGTTTGTAGCCATTATAACCTAAAATACAAAGATTTAAAATTGAAGGAACAATCTAGGTATATCTAGATACAAGATAGGATTTTTGTAGGGTAATGGATATTTGATGTCACTTACAGTGTAGGAAACTATTTTTTTCAAACATTCGCCATTTTGGCTAGTTGCTTCAAAATTGTACTCGCCAAATTAGAATTGCACTTGCCAAGTTTGGCCAGTGGGTAGATATTTCTACTCGCCAATGATCCAATGCAAATATTTTACATGAGAAATAATAACAAAGATTGATAGCATCTTTATTCGTTCTGCATACAAATCGGTTACTTTTTCAATTAACATCATAACTCATGAACTCGATTGCGGTACGTATTTAATATTCAATCATGTCTTCGAAATAACTGTTTAGAACATCGAAATTAATTGCATAGTTGCCAACCCCAACTTACCCAAATCCGGAACCAGGCCTTTGAAAATGCGGAAATTGCCATTATTTTGCGGAATCCATTAAAATCTTATGGGTTCATCCAAACAATGTTGAAGGTACCGATACGATGTAGGGATAGATGTATCGGTTTGCATAATATAGACAATTACTTTCGTTTTATATACTATAAAACCAAAAACCGTTTACTTCCGGTTACGCTATTAATCCGGTTTCCAACAGTTCAGTCATGTAAACTTCACAAATCTTGTACGGGCATACACAATAAGTCGATTTAAGCATAAGGAATCAATAAATGAACCATTATGTTCGACATGCTCCTACATTTTATTCAAACTTCTTTCAAGATCAACTTTATTTGAGTGAAAATTTTTTTTTTCAAATTGACGGGTCAATCCGGAATGCGGAAACGGCCCCCATTTTCCGGAACCATTCCGGGCAATCCGGAAAGGTTGGCAACTATGTAATTGCTACAAAATCCGACTCCGACTCGAAAATTACGATTTTTAAAACATTTACCTTTTTACCATGCCCACCCAAACCCAATTTTATTTGCTACCATCAAGTTTTACTCTACTGAATCGGTATTTAAGATAACCTGAATCGCTTGCATTGAACTTTGGGAGGTATATTATTTGATCCCGGTTCGGAAAAGGACGCCATCTTTTAGCGTTTTCTATATATCAATAAAAGAAATCAATATGGCGGACGTGAAACATTCGCTATTCCTATCAACGATTTTGAAGGATTTCTTCACATCTTTTATTGTTGAATCAAAAATTTTATGGAATCATTGACTGAGAAACTACTTCGTCAGTCTGGTTGACAGGGGCGAGTGCAAAATAATCAGAACTCGCCTCACGATGTTCGGTCGCCAGATTGTCGAGTTCTTACACAAACGTACTCGCCAAATTTGTTCTCTTCTCGCTTTTGGCGAGCGGTAGTTTCTTTCACTGCACTTATAACAAAATTAACAGTATTTTAGCCATTGAAATAAAAACGTTTATTTTACTGTGTGACGTCACAATACCAAGGTCACAAGAGAAAATATGATGGAGTATCAGACAATGAAAAACAAAGTCTATTTTTTAATGT
>MJUT01012370.1:11556-35775 GCA_002080005.1 Gigantidas platifrons | reverse complement strand
TAAATATCACAACACTAATTTTGTCAGTAAAATATAATAATAAAAAAAATATTAATAAATAATCTCTCTACAATATTATACCTGTCTAATCTGAACCCTAAATAAACTAGAACCCTGTGTATTAAAATCAACCATTAAATTTTATCACACTGTCCTAAATATTTGCCAATTGAACCTGTTTAATCTGAACACCTGTTTATTTTGGTCAGCATAGACAGGTTTTACTCTCCATGGAATGTGTTTACATACATGTAGTTATGAACATCATGCATTGATCTCCTCACCATTGTGGATCGGTACATATGTAAGCGTACTTTTATTCCGGTGTGTAGAATTTCCAGTTAGGGTTAGGGTTAGGTTTAGGGTTAGCATGGATAAAATAACCTAGTGCAATAATTCCTCTGGAAATTATACACTAGTGTAACTTGTCCTCTGGAAAGAATACACTGGTGGAAAGAAAACACTGTTACACATACATACTATTGTTGTTTAGCGAGAATGGATTTCTCAGAGAAATATCTCATTGAATGCAAAATGTTGAGCAATATCAATGATAGTATGTTTATCAAGGATTTGTTAAGGTGATGTCAGTAGAACGTCACGTTATTTAAAATAGAAATCAACAACAATGTGTTTGTTTCATGCTTGTTGCTTGATAATCGATATTGTCGGCAAATTGGACATTTTCCCTTTGATGTGTGTGCTGATTAAGTCTGGATCACTGAACTGACCCTAATCCACAAAAAATATTAAGTCAGTTCGTAACTCGCATGGATAAGTTTATCTGTCAATCTGACGATGTCACTGATAAAAACAATGACGGCAGTTCTGAAGGCCTTGACAGACATTATCACAAGTATCACAGCTCCTATTGGACTCGCTGAGATATTAGCGATAATGTCTGTCTCAACTTTCAAAATCGACGTTATTCTATATTTATTGTGTGTAAAGATCAAAAACAAAGTTTACAAATCAAGGATAAATTTCATTATTATTAAGTTTATATACATGTATATAAATATTAATATAACATTCAGTGACAAAAAACGACAACTCTCTATAAATATAAAAATACCCACAAAAATAATACATAATACATGTATGTAACAGTGTATTCTTTCCAGAGGACAAGTTACACTAATGTATAATTTCCAGAGGAATTATTGCAATAGGTTATTTTTTCCATGCTAACCCTAACCCTAAACCTAACTCTAACCGGAAATTCTACACGCTTACAAATACACAAGACAACACACAACATTATGATTATTAATAGTGTACCTTACTATAAAATATTACTGATATTTTAGTTTTCATCCTGATAAATAAATCAATCTGATTAAATTGTATGTAAAGTACACAATTAATGAAACAACTGGATTTAACCTTATGACCTGGTGACCTTTATTTCAACCAATGAAAAAATGACATAAGTAAAAAAAATTGTCAGGTTCCATTACACAGTAAAACCCAAGAGAATATGAAAGTTCATCTGAACAAAAGTTTAAATAAGTTAACATCAAGCATAAATGTTCATTTGCTTGGTTTTTTGGACATTGATGGTTGCTGGAAGTTGAAAGAAAACTTGGCACAATAAACTAAATCAATCCTCGAAATAAAAATTGGAATTTACTGGTCCAAATCAAATTCTTCAATTTATTTTTATAAACATGTAGGCACCCCTATATCTAAATAAAAACTGAAAAAATTACTGGTCCGAACAAAGTTTACTGGTCTTGATCTAGTGGACAGGTGCTCATGATGAGGACTGCTAAATATACAAATATCTACACCATCATATAGAAAATTGATGCAGTTATGCCAATATGTGTTATATAATACAATGTAGTTTAAAACCAAGAATAATTTCCTTGATAAAAAAAACAAAACTGGTTTCTATTTCTTTTAGGTACCAGTTGGTATAAACACACATGAAAAATAATCTCAAAATAACCATTACTTCAATAATTATGCAAAATTTTGACAATCAATGACTACAAGTTTTTTTTTAAATTTCAGCCAATGTCTACAATGAATACCAATAATAAAAAAAATATTTTTGGCAGTCAATGTCCAGAAGAAAAAAACATACAAAAACAAAAATAATCATTATTTAAATAAAATATGCTAACAGATATCAAATTATATAATCACATAAACAAACAGATATATATGTTCATAACTTTGGGACTTTTTTCATCTGACAAGAGATCTGGATAAAAAAAAACCTAGCATGTATTGGTCACCTGGTAAATAGCTATTGTTTATTAGGGACCAACCATTTAACTTAATTTTTTTTCCGGACAACACGAGAGTTAGAATATTTATTTTTTCCCCAGAATTTAACATTAGGATATATGACAAAAACTCTGAATCACATTATTGATTTTTCCTCCACCAAAATCAGAATATTTTTTTCAGCAACATTGGGAATCAGAATATTTTTTTTAGGAAAAAACCATAACCCCTTTTCCCCCACCCCCCATTTCAAGTTAAATGGTCGTTCCCTTATCATAAAGTATTTGTTTTATTAGAATCAATTACCCAACCGCTGGAATGATTATTTACCGGGGTATGTAACATTCAAAATCTGCATGTCACATTAACAGTCCATGCCAAACACAATTGCAGATTGATTGGTGTTTAATGCCAACTTTAGCAGTATTTACATTCCTAATTTGAAAGACTTTTTTTTTATAAAAATAAAAGCCATTACAGCTTATTTTGAAAATTTAGACTGGTGTTCAACTTCATTTGTACAAATCTGATTCTTCTTTTCCAAAGAATTGCCCCTGTCAAAATTTGGCTCTGTTTTGTTGAAATGTCGGCAGGAAAAGATTACATGTGGGGGAAAAAATGACAACAGACGACACATGAAGAGAGAGATGTTGCAAAGTCATGGCAAAAGCTCCTTTGGCCATGGGCCAGGTGACTTTTATATTGCTATAAATTAATATTGGGACTTTTTTTTAGTTGTCATTAGGTCACAGGTGGACATAAAAGCCACGACAAGAGAGGATTGTAAGGTCAGAAATCTTATTTTCCGTGGTCATAAATAGTCTGTAGGACACTATTCATCAGTGGGTATTTAGTTTTACCATCACAAACCCCTTCTACATCATCTGCTAACATTTCCCACACCATCAGACCAGGAAATCCATTGTCAAGTATCCACTTGGTCTATAAAGAAATAATTTATATCTTAAACAGTAAAATACTGGTATATTATAATTAAAGGCAATATGGTACCTTTCTCATTGTCTAGGATTAGAGGGGGTTCAATTAAAGGCAATATGGTACCTTTCTCATTGTTTAACCCATTAACCCAAATCACCAACAGGGTTTGGAGTGCCTGATAATAAATTCTAATTACAGTGTTGTATACCTGAGCATCATTTTGCAGCTGTAGCAAACATTTTTGAAAATGACATCATATAGTAAATAAAACAGTTATATCATTGTTATTGTTTAATTAAATTATATAAAAGTATATATATTTGAAAAGATAATAAAATTTTCTACACATTCATGTAAATTTTGTTATTATTTATATATCTATATGTTTGCAGTATTGCATTAAAATCAAATGTAAACAAAGAAAAAAACAAACAAACAAACTTACTTGTGTATTTAATGAATTTTTTCTCTATAAAGTTGAATGAAACTATCCTAATATTGTATGATTAAAATGTGCACAATTCAAATGTCAAAATTTTGATCCAGATTTGAAGTATCTAGCATTTATACTTCAAAAGTTATAATTTTTTTTTAATAAAAACGTTCAAACAAGAATTGGGGGGAGGGGGGGTCTTTCTGTGCTCTTGTTCGGCGTACTTGTTTGTTTCATCCACCAATTTTTTCCATAAATCAGCTATATCGTGGCAGTCAGTTTTATTGTTGAAGGAAACTGGAGGACCAGGAGAAAACCACTGACAATCTTTATCAAATAATGTTGTACACCTCGCCCTGATCATGATTCGAACTCACAACATCAGTGGTGATAGGTACCGATTGCATAGGTAGTTGTAAATCCCAGAGCTCCAGATAATTTTCAAGTCCAAAGGGTAATTACCCCCTACTTTTGAAAATGATGGGTATTTCCATATTTCCTTTGCACTGTTGTACTCTCTACTTCAGAAAAGATTGCTTACATGTACACTTTTAAAATTATGTTTGACACAAGTGTTATTCAATAAACGCAGGATGCAAGTGATGCAAATATCTCTGTTTAATATGACACGATTGTGTCATGTTTATTAATAAAATGTTGTAAATAGCTTGTTTTTTGCTCGTCGACTTCGGCAGTTTTCACAGCCATTTTGATAATGTCATCAATGATTCCTTTAACTATACTGTCACTAGACACAGATGAAACTGTCAGGAACTTAAGTATAGAATTTTCAGGAGTGCTCTTGCGCTTAGTATCGTGCTTATTCATGTTCGTGCTCATTTTCAAGAACCACGAGTTCCCAAATTTACTTTCATTTTAGTTCTTACTTATTACGTAAACCACTCCTTATAAGGAGCACCGCCTTTATTTGTAATATTGACCGCGATTGGATGATTTATCGTAAACATCCAATCAGATCTCTTTTGACATCGATGCTTAGAAAGGCAAACATTCAGTACCCCTCGGATGTATACGCTCTCTCCTTCGAAAAGTATAAAGGGAAGTAATTACGGGGAATTTCTCAAAGACAAAAATGTATTGTTTATTATCTTTAACAGCCTACAAGGACGCTCCAAATTTGGAAAGTTTGCTTACACAGCAATATGTATGCGCAATGTGTACACTCTGATCTGATAATACATGCATTTTTACTCGTTTTTATAGTGTAAAAAACGCAAATACGCAGCTTATCTGGAACTCTGAATCCAACTACCATACGATCATGACCACGACTGCCCCTCTTTCTTGCACAACAGCCAATAGAATACAGCCTTTTTGATATACCTTGAAAGCTTTACTGAGTAGGAAAAGCATAGATAAAGTATTTGTAGTAATGATAAATGATTTGCATGATGTTTCAACTCAACTGAAAATTTGAGGTTTGTTTGGTCAAGGTGACGTCACATTAGAAAACAGTTATGATATTATCATGTGTAAATATTAGAAGGAAAATGAATAAATCATCAATAATACAAAATATCTGCTCCTTATATAATAATAAAATCGTGAAAAGAGGTGTGATTATTATACATTCTTGTATTATGGCTCAAAAATACATTGTTATTCAAATAACAAGGGAGGTTACTTTGATTATCTCCCTTAGATAGGAAAGGTTTAGGGTTATGGTGTTTAACGCCACTTTCAACAATATTTCAGCTATATTGTGGTGGTCAGTTTTATTGGTGGTGGAAATCGGAGTACCCGGAGAACACCACCGACCTGCTGCAAATCACTGACAAACTTTATCACATAATGTTGCATCTAGTACACCTCGCCATGAACGGGGTTCGACCTCACAACTTTAGTGGTGATAGGGACTGATTGCACAGGTAGTTGTAAATCCAACTACCATACGAGCACGACCACCCCTCCCTAGGATAGAAACATAATATCTTATAAATGGACATGTTACATGTTATTAACTGTCAGAATATTTTTCACAGAATGATAGAGTATTCTTCTGAACAAGAGAATGATTGTTGTTTAACACCAAGTGAGAAATTGTTCTGCTATATTACGTTACATTTCGATGGAATTATGATCATGTCTGCTTAGTACACGAACAGCACACTGAGTTGAATGTTTATAGTGCTAGCTTATTGAGAAAAAAAATAGAACCACTCGTACACATTATCACAAATCTGAGCCAGCCAGTCTTTGTTCTTACACCTTAATGCTGTATAAAAACAGTAAATACCAATTTCATAGTCTTTGGTTTTACCAACCTTGGGGATTTACCTCATGATCTACGACACTTAAATATCGGCATGCTAACCATTAAACGAATGATGGGTTGATATTTTTTAAACTACTATTTGGAGTGAGTGAGTGATTGTTGATAGCAATATTTCAGCTATATCATGGCGATAACCAGCTAAATTTCAATGAGATGATGATGAGGTCTGCTTTGTTCTCGACCAACACGTTGAGTTGGATTTTTATAGTGCTAGCTCACTGAAACAACAGTCTGCGGGTAGACACATTATTCTGATTCCGAGCCAACCTGTCTTTGTTCTTTCTCCTTAATGCTGTGTGCTTAGTGGAGAAGCAACAAATACCAATTTCATAGTCATTCGTTTGACCCGATCAGGGCTTGAACCCACAATATACCACACTCGTGACGAATGCGCTGACCATTACGCCACCGATGCGGATATACTATCATTTGGTTTCTTTAATTTATACTAATTTTTACCTTGTATCTTATACTATCAATATTTTCAAAGCTTATCCACTGGTTGCCATAGTAACAATAAGGAACTTTGTAATAACCATCAAAAACAACGGTACCATTTTTGTTGTTGATAGCATCACAGGCCTGGAAAAAAAGAGATTTAAAAAGTGAAAAGTTGTTTTCTTTCCTTTAAAGGGGCATTAGCTACGATTTTGACCAAAAAAAAAAAATGATATGCTTTGGCAATTGGTAAATAACTTTAAAATGATGAAATAAAGGTAAATATTTCACATTAAACAGCTTATCGAACCACTTTCCGCTTTTTGAGAACAAAAATTACCATCGATTGATTATTTGCTTGCAAGCAAATAATTTGACCTTGCTTTTTCCGTATGCAATTGACCTAAGACTAGTGACAGGTAAAAACGAATAATTTGTATTTTGTCGCTTATTAACTGCCAACTTGCATGGTTCTTTGTCTGTAATTAACACCGACTAAAGGCAGATTCACAAAAAATAAGAAATAAGTGCATTGTTGTACTGATTTAATGACGATTCGACAAACTCCGTAAACAATGTCGATAATTAATAAGATGACGTCCATTTCTTGATCGATCTCAAAACACGAGCAGTTCCACATTTTTTCCCCGATGCGCATACATTTCATAACATTTATAAGTTACAGAAAAACATTTTATTAAGGCATCAATCATATCTGATAGTTTTTATGGGTAACAAAAGTTTACGATTTGGCAGATAATGCCCCTTTAATAATTAATGTAATAATTAAATTTTATGTCAATAAATCTTTGATATATTTTCACTATTCGAGGAATCATATACAGTAAAAACTGTCTTAACCGAAACCCTGAATAAACAGAAATTGTGTATAAAGGGAACATTAAGTCCCAATGTATGAAATCTGTGTTCATTTAACCTGTATAAACCAAACAACTGTCTATTCTGAACATAAAAGCTGGTCCAAAGGTTGTTTAGTTTAGACAGGTTTGACTGTGCATATAGATTAACTGAGTACAGTGCAACCTTTATAAATCACACACTGAATAAACAGGAATTCTGTCTCGAGTGACAATTACATTTAATACAAATTTAACATTTCCAGTCAAAGAAATTAGGAAACTGAAATCACAGGACAGTCGGACCAGTGAATGCCTAAGATTTACTGGTCCAAACAGAATTTCACTGGTCCGACAAAAAAAATCTGAAAACTGCAGCGTCATATTGGATAATTATGAAATCAAAAACCCCAGAGAAGTTCGAGAAATTACTTCCAAATGATTATTGATTACTGGTTCCCTGACGATTTTATGCGTGACACCCACACCATACCAGTACTCAGTAGAGACCGATCACGTTTTTTACGCATGATATTGTTTATCAATAACACGAAAAATACATTTTACGAGACAAAGGTTTTAAAGACAAAACATGTATCATTTTTGAAAGTTATCTATAATGCTTTATTGATTTCCTACCAGACATTCGGACCAGTGTCATTGAGAAATTTACCGGTCCAACACAAGATTTACCGGTCGTGGTCCATCGGACCGGTGCCAATTTCGACCGCTGCATTTTTATTTCAAATAAAATAAGTTGATCAGATATCCATTAAATGTAAAAATGTATGGTGTGGTTGGGTTTAACTTTGTATATTGGTTATTAAACACCACTTGCAACAAAAGTTTAGATAAATATCGTGGCCATCCATTTTATTGGTGGATGAAACATGTCAGGAGAATCCAGATATAACTAGACTTGCCACAGACAAACTTGATCACTTTAAGTTGTATGGAATAAACCTCACATTTGACTCCATTAAACTTATGCAGTGTTATGAACTGATTATATGTTATAAATGTAACTCCATCTATAGTCAAAATGTATTAAGCTGTCAGTCATTGGATCATCAAAAAGTGACCACATGATAGATGTTTCACTAAGGTTACTTTGCTACTTTTTGTGATAACTTGACCCTAATTTAAGGTGGCTGCATGGGTAGATATGACAGTACAATACAATCATACCCAGGACAGCTTTTATTGCTGTTAACAATGTTTTTTTTCAAATTGAAATGCATATATACAATACTTGTGCACTGTTGAAGCATACAAACGTTTTGCGCCGAATACACATATTTACCTATATGCTTCGACAGTGCACATGTATTGTATTTATCCTGCAATTTTAAATCGTAAATAAACATTTACTGGACAATGATAAAAGTATTTGAAATAATTTTGTGTATGTATTTGAAAACAATGTCCCCTAATGTGCCCCGATGAGCTTGCCAAATATAAAATTTTATTCTATTTATAACTGACCAATATCAAAAACAAATATTGGGCAGGCTATATTGGTCGGTAAATGCTGTCATTGCAGGATAAAAATTTATATTCAATTTCATACTCTTGATTGATTAATTTATTACGTTGGTATCATCCATGCCTTCAATACTCTTGATTAATTAATTTATTACGTTGGTATCATCCATGCCTTCATTACTCTTGATTAATTAATTTATTACGTTAGTATCATCCATGCCTTCAATACTCTTGATTAATTAATTTATTACGTTGGTATCATCCATGCCTTCAATACTCTTGATTAATTAATTTATTACGTTGGTATCATCCATGCCTTCAATACTCTTGATTAATTAATTTATTACGTTGGCATCATCCATGCCTTCATTGAAAATAGTATGATTGTAGACAGTAATGTATTGCTCCTTTTAATTAGGAGAGAGTGAGTGATTGTTATTCAGTTATATTATAATGAATTTGAATATTTGGTGTTTAACGCCACTTTCAGTAATATTTCAGCTATATCATGATGACCAGTTTTAGTGGTGGAGGAAGACGGAGTACCCGGAGAAAACCATCGACCCTGGGCAAGCAACTGGTAAATTTTATCACTTGCAGCTGCAAGTCGAGTGCACCTTTTTTTTGTAATTTACAAAGCTGGGCGCGAATCCAAGCCGTATTGGGGATAGGCTTCTATGAGCTGCTAGATCCAACGGCCTAACTCATTGGGCCACCCGGGCCCCCTATATATTCGGTAATATTATAGTGAGAGCCTGCATTGGGTTTTTGTATAGCGCTAGCTCATCGAGACAAATATCAGCTGGGTAGACATATATTTACACTCTGAATACATATTCCTCAATCCAAACCAATCAGTCTTTGCGATATGCACAGCAGAGAAGCAACAAATACCAATTTAACAGTCCTTGTTCTGACCTGATCTGGGATCATATCCACAGATCTTCAAAGGAGCATGATAATCCATACAATGCTGAGGCAATCTGTTAAAAATAAGCTATCTTTGATTTCGGCTGTGAAAAATGATTACTCACAGCAATATCATATTGAAGGTAAAGCCTGAGAAATGGGGTGCAATGAGAGAAGTCCATTTCAAGCTAAACATATCAATGATAGTGTTTAACAAGGATCTGACAAGGTGACGTCAGTGACATCAATAATGGGTCACAAGAATACATAATAGAAATCAATGATATATATATTTGTATCACGCTTGTCCCTTGATAATAGCTAGGTTTTATCCATCTTTGCTAGCCAAGGGTTACGATCCTCTCCTCTCCTCTTCACCCTTGGCAGATTAAGTCAGAATTTTGTAATTCCTGTGTATCGCCCTCTAGCGGATTTATGAAGTTCAGTCCATTTGCATTACATAACCAATGAGAACGGTTGTACTATTACCTGTTCAAAGTGAGAAAATATAATTGAGCAAATACCTTAAAAGTTTCTGTAAATATCGTTCTGTGTTTGGGGGTGGGGGCAAAGATTCATGACAAAGTCTACAGTTTTCTCTGCATGTCACCATTGTTTACATTTTTCTTTCTCTACATGTGATCGTTGCGTGATCTTTTGTTAGATGTATTTTGATTGGACGCAGCCACCCCCAGATGCATCGAATAGTAAACAATACTGTGGTGACCAGAAATTCCGACTTAATCTGCCTAGGGTGAAGAGGAGAGGAGCGGATCGTAACCCATGGCTAGCGAAGATGGGTTTTATCGTGTGTAAAAATCAAATAGACTATTTAAAAATCATTGATAAACATCGCTATTATACTTACACAAGTATATCCTGCGCTATTACATTCACCTGCACCATCAGAAAAAGCATGGTAACCATGCATTAATGGACTCATCAATTTGAAGGCATGGCAGTAAAATGGAATTCCAACAACAACTTTGTCCTTTCCCATTTTTGAAGCCCAGAAAGTTGCAGAATAAGCCTGAAATACATGTTAAAGTGTTACTGTTAAACTAGAGATAACTGTAAAAATGTAGTTTAGCATTGTGTACATGTAATTTATTAATCCAACTGCATTTTCCTTAGGACAAATTAAAAATATATGTGTAGTTCCGGTTACCCTACTTACCCTAATATTTAGCTCCTACCCTAAAGATTTTTTTGCCATTTTGCAATAAACACCAATAAAGTCACAATGTCTCTCCCATATAGAATCAATGTAAAAAAAATATATAAAATAAAATAAAATCCCTACCTACCTACCCTGTTTTTTATTTTAATGTAACTGGAACCACACATATATTTTTATTTGGCCTTATAAATCCATTTGAATGACACAATTTGATGATAAATATACGTCCCAAGAATTAAAATAGAAAAATATATATAATATATGTAAGAATAAATAGCCACAATATTGTTTTAAAACTACCCTCAAAACAATAAAGATGTGTTCGTTTCATTAGGTCACTACAGTCTGTTTGACGTAGTGATTCCGTCATCAAACCGTTAATTTGTATATAGTTTTTCAAATCGCTATAGCAATTTTTGCTATAAAAAAGTTTCAATAACAATTATGATATTTGTTTACTGTGAATTCATTTAATTTCGTTGGTACTAATTTTCGTGGATTGGGAAAAAAGGCATTTTGTGGGATAGTTAAATTTGTGGATTGCTGATTACAAAAAATTAAAAAAAAAGTTTTGAAATACTTAAATTCATGGATTTTCGCTTCAAATTCATAGATCTTGCGCGTCGCGATTCTACGGTAAAGTGTTTATTTTAAGTAAATTTACAAGTACGCCAAACAAATATGGATCATTGTTGTACATTATCAGCTTGTTACAATTTTGATAATTATTTGATTGCATAATTTTGACAGTACCATTTACATTTTGTTTCTTAATTAATATTTCACAAAAAGGGTATGTTTTTTGCTAAAGTTCACACTAGGAGTCAAAACTTAAATTATAATTCTTTGTACTCTACGGGAACATGACATTATTATTATTATTTACAGTATTTATATAGCGCATTATCTAATTAAAAATTACTCAAAGCACTTTACAATCTAAAACATAGAACAATTTAACATGTCAACCATATAAATATATCTAATAAATTATACTGTGTGAAAAGTACCATAAAACACTGAAACATTCAATAAAACCTCAATGAAATAAAAAAATTCATAGCAATTAGAACCAATATCAATAAGAAAAAAAGAAAATTAAAAACTACGCAGTCGAAATTAAAATGTGAAAATGCGCTTTTTAAAATTACATTACAAAAAGACTATCTGAAAAAAATATATATATATGTATATATAAAAACTATAATACAAATTTCCCAGACGTTTCGGCCATAACGGCCTTCTTCATTGGAAATATTTTTAACACTAAGGGTAACAATGGTGAAACATACAGAAAAAGTAAAAGAAGCATTCTGGATAAAAAAGCTAAAAACATTGGAACCATATGGATTAAATACACAGTACGAACGTTAAATTCAATTGCGGCAAAATAGCGTCAGTGACTGTAATTATAACGTCATGTTTCTGGCAACCATTGTTACCCTTAGTGTTAAAAATATTTCCAATGAAGAAGGCCGTAATGGCCGAAACGTCTGGGAAATTTGTGTTATAGTTTTTATTTATACATAATTAGAGACTTTATATATATGTATATATATACATGTATATATACTGTATGCTAAAATATCATGGACACAACTATAAAACCAAAATGATATGAAAAGTTCATAAAAAGTCATGATAAGCTAGCCCAAATAAATGAGTTTTCAGTTTAGATTTAAAAATATCAACAGAGTCTAGAACCCTTAAGTCACCGGGAAGATTGTTCCAAAGAGTAGAAGCTGCCATGTCGAATCGTCGAGCACCATACGACTTTGTTTTCACTCGTGGTGTCTGAATTCTCGTTGAATTTTCTGATCACAGCGTTCTTGTCGGCTTGTACACAGTCAGAAGATCTTGTAGATAAACAGGAGCTATGACATGGAGAGACTTAAAAACGTACACAAGAAGTTTGTATTCACAACGAAATTTAACTGGTAACCAATGAAGTTCTATTAATACTGGTGTTATATGATCGTATTTCTTGCGATGAGCTATCAAGCGTGCAGCAGTATTTTTAACTCTTTGTAATTTTGCCAAGGCGCTAGCATTCACACCGTACAAAAGCGCATTGCCATAGTCCAATCTAGATGTAATAAGTGAACAAACTAGTGTTTTGCATGCACTGTCCGTGATGTAAGGTCGGATTCTTCCAATGTTTCTGATCTGATTGAAACAAGATTTAGAAACGGCTGCAATGTGTTGTTCCATTCTCAACGATTTGTCCAAGTAAACACCCAGGTTTTTCACGCATGTTACATCTGTCACTATTGTACCATCAAGAACAAGCTGACAGTTTCCCAGTTCTTTAACTCGATGTTTTGGAGCAAATATAATTAATTCAGTCTTGTCCTGGTTTAGCTTTAGTAGGTTGATTTTCATCCAAGTGCTGATGTCTGCAATACAAGCCTCAAGTCACATGGATATATCAGTCCAACTATCTAGCGGCTCGATCATTAAATATACTTGAGAGTCGTCTGCATAGCAATGGTAAAGCATATTGTGGCGTTTGCAGATTTCTCCTATGGGCTTAGAAAACATACAATAAAGCCTAGGTCCTAACACCGAGCCCTGAGGACATGCCATAAATGATACATATAAAAAAGTTGCATTAAACGGTAAAGAAAAAAGGTGTGAAATTTTATGTCACAGCAGTTAAACAAAATGTTTACACAGCAATTATAAAAGGCGACAATAATGTTAGTATTATCGATTGAAATTTTACCAAAAATGTTTTGTATTTATTTGTATCAACACTTCATTAAACAATACAAAAATACCGGAAGTTATTACAGCATAATGTTTTCATAAATTGCCACATGCAACAATAAACAATTTATTCCAAGAGTTTACATGTTTATCATTCACAAAATGACACACAGGTACATTTATTTTACATTCACAAGACATGCATTACAATTACATCATGTAACAATGTTGAATTACCTACATGGCTACAAACGTTTGTGTTGTCAAAACCTTGCACACTGCCAAACAGAAATCAAATGGTCATTTAAATTCGTGGTTTGCTGGCACCCACAAAAACCACGAAAATTGGTATACCATGAATAAAAATGAATTCACAGTAAGAGTCTAATAAGATGATACTAAGTTGAAAACTTAGTTCCCTCTTAGTTTTATGCAATGGTTGTAGGATTTTTTTTTTAAAATGAGTCAAAACTATGAGTTAAACCAGAGGCTCTCAAGAGCCTGTATCGTTCACCTGGTTATAAAAAGAACCAAATGGTCCTATGTAAAAACTATGTCCTGCAGTGGTAGTCATCTTGGAATTCCGATCAACATAAAAAACACAAAGTTTGTAAAGGACCTTCCAATGATTGATGCACAGATTAGGTTCAATCAGTACAATAGCTTCAGAGGAGAAAATATTTCTGTATTTTTCCCATATGGTCCTGTGTTAATACTATGACCTGTGGTGGTGGCCATCTTGGATTTCAGATCATCACAAAAAACACAAACTTAATAAGAGACCATTCAATGATCATTCATGCACAGAATGGGTTCATTCAGCTCAGCAGTTTTTAAGAAAAAGATTTTTTCTATATTTTCCAATATGGTTCTGTATTAAAATTATGTCCTGCATAGTCAGCCATCTTGGATTTCGGATCGGCATACATTTTTTTTTTTTTTTAGAGAACCTTCAAATGATTATTCCAGGGCAGTTTGGTTTCAATTGTCCATGTAGTTTAAGAGAAGAAACGTTTTGAAAATTTTTTCCCATACTGTCCAATGTTAAACTAAGTCCTGCCGTAGCCGCCATTTTGAATTTCATATCGGAACAAAAAACCTAAAGTTTGTAGAGGACCATCCAATGAACATTCATGCACAGTTTGGCTTTAATCACATTTGTAGTTTCTGAGAAGAAGACATTTGAACATTTTCCTATAGGGCCCAATGTTAATCTATTTCCTGCAGTGGCGGCCATCTTGGATTTCCGATCGGCATAAAAAATCTTAAATTTTGTAGAGGACCTTCCAATGATCATTCCTGGGCAGTTTGGTTTAAATTGTCCAAGTTTTTTCAGAGAGGAAGCGTTTTGAGACACTTTTCCCATAGGGTCCAATGTTAAACTAAGTTATGCTGTAGCCGCCATCTTCCATTTTATATCGGAACAAAAAACCTTAACTTTGTAGAGGACCATCCAATGAATATTCCTGTCTAGTTTGCATTCAGTTTGATTTGTAGTTTCTGAGAAGAAGACATTTGAACATTTTCCCATAGGGTCCAATGTCAATCTATGTCCTGTGGTGGCGGCCATCTTGGATTTCCGATCGCATAAAAAACCCAAACTTTTTAGAGAACCTTCAAATGAATATTCCTGGGCAGTTTGGTTTCAATTGTCCAGCGTTTTGAAACATTTTTCTCATAGGGTCCAATGTTAAACTAAGTCCTGCCATAGCTGCCATTTTGAATTTCATATCGGAGCAAAAAACTTAAAGTTTATACAGGACCAACCAATGAACATTCATGTACAGTTTGGCTTTAATCATATTTGTAGTTTCTGAGAAGAAGGCATTTGAACATTTTCCCATAGGCTCCAATGTTAATCTATGTCCTGCGGTGGCGGCCATCTTGGATTTCCGATCGGCGTAAAAAATAGAAACTTGGTAAAGGACATTCCAATGATCATTCATTTACAGTTTGGGTTCAGTCAGTTTATTAATTTCAGAGAAGATCTTTGAAATTTCAGCCAATCAGAGCATATTATTGGACATGGCAGCCATGTTGAATATCCGACTGGAACAAAAAACAGAAATTTGTAGAGGACCATCCAAGGAACATTCCTGCTAAGTTTGGTTCCAATTGGCCCAGTGGTTTCGGAGAAGAAGCTTGAAATGTGAAAAGTTTACAGACGACGGACGCCAAGTGATCGCAATAGTTCCCATGGACCTTTGGTCCAGGTGAACTAATAAAACATAAAACAGGAAGATACAGTTGGTGATTGTATTTGATTATATGAAATTATGTTGTACATTTTTGCATTTTGTAATTGTGTATTTATCAAATTTGATAAAAATTTTGCTTATGGAGTCAGAAGGCAGATACAGCGGAAGGGAAGGATAACAATCAGTTCTCAAGATCACTGAACAGGTACATATTATATATTAGTGTGCAATATACACAAGCAATTATGATATGCGCATGATTAACAAAATGTGTCAAGTTTAATACTAACCAATGTAGTCAGGGGAGAGTTATAGTCTGTCCAAGTCCACATACCCCCAGGTCCATGATAATCATAACCCATCATGTTTACAAAGTCCAGAGCACTGTAACAAAAGAGTAAATTAAATAGACTATCAACTAGGAAATTTACTTACCACAGAAAAAAAGTGCAAAGTTATATCCTGTTAGTGACAAATTTCCCCAAGGTTCATTATAGTCATAGCCCATCATATTCACAAAATCTAGTTCTGTAAGGAAAATAGTGTTTTCTCTCATTATTACAGCGCCTTTCCCTGCATTTGACTCGTTTGACGGCTTTTGAAATAAAGTGCATGTTAAATACGGTAATGGGAGAAACAAATTCTCCTTCAGTTGCCCATGTGGATTATGATATTTCTCCACTCTCGAGAGTTAAATTTAAAATTTAACTCTCTTGAGTGGAGAAATATCGTAACCCATGGGCAACTGAGGGAGAATCTATATATAACGTACACCATAAACTGGTTTAACCCTGCCACATTTTAGTGCCTGTCCAAATCAAGGACCTGGATTTCCAATATCATATATCATATTCTATTTTATGTTCAATGACTTAAGGTGAGAGGTGGTTGTTTTGTATTGGTAGAATTGTTGCCCGGCACTCACTCAGGTTGAACTTTCTTTTAATAAAAAAAAACAGTTTTTCTGTACCAAAAAGACAGGTGTTCAGAAAACACAGGTTAATTTTGATTAGATTTGATTTTGGCTTATTCAGGATTCTGTGTAAGAGAATGGAAACCATATCCACAGATCTATTTTACGGTCCTGTGGGACAAGATTAGGCTGCTTTTAGGCAAAATGATTAAGTGTAAATAATGCCACTTTTCAACAAGATTTCAATTATATCTTGGCTGAGTCAGTCTTATTGGTTGTGTAATTCAGAGTACTAGGAAAAAACTGCTGACATACCTCAAGTCACACTGACAAAATTAATGACATTAAAGTCAATAACGGTGACACCTCAACACAGCCAGGATGTGAACTCACAACCTTAAGAAGTGATAGGCATTAATTTCATATGTAGATGTAAATCCAACTACCATATCACTATCCCTTGTTATACAGCAAAAATCAATTATAAAACCTGATTTTTATGTAGTTGTTATAGTATGGTGTCTGATTGTTTATTATAAACAAAATTCACCATCAGTCTAGGTTGGTTGGTTAGTTCTATGACTATGGTGTTTAACACCACTTTTAACAATATTTCAGTTATATCGTGGCGGTCAGTTTTATTGATGGAGGAAACAGGAGGACCTGGAGCAAACCACCGACCTGCCGCAAGTCACTGACAAACTTTATCACATAATGTTGTACATATCACCCTGATCGATATTCGAAGTCACAACATCAGTGGTGATAGGGACTGATTGCATATGTAGTTGTAAATCCAACTACCATATGATCACAGCCACGACGGCCCCTATGGTCAGTCTAAAAATAGAATTGATATTTATAGAACTGTTGCTCAGAATTCTATATATATTTCCTATTAACCATTCCTTTTACGAAATGTATCAGTATATCAATAATGAAACGTTTTTTTTCTTACTTTTTCATGTTGTCAAAGTCATAAATCCTTTCTGCTGTTGTTTCACCGGTCAGTACTGCCGCTGTGAGAAGTAGTCTGGGTCTTTTGGTTTGAATAGCTTCCTGTTCAAATGCCTTTCTCAGTTCCTATATTAAAAATATTAGTCAAAGTATTTTTTGAATATTTCGTGCTAGTTTTGCTTCTCTCTATAAATGATGCCAATTTTATGTAAATCTGATTATCAGGTGTCCAAAGTTTTAACATAATTAAACTACAATGAGGAAACATTTTAAAAATGCCAATTTTATGTAAATCTGATTATCAGGTGTCCAAAGTTTTAACATAATTAAACTACAATGAGGAAACATTTTAAAAATCTTAAAGGGGCATTAGCTACGATTTTGACCAAAAAAATTTATATGTTTTGGAAATTGGTAAATAACTTTAAAATGATGAAATAAAGGTAAATATTTCACATTAAACAGCTTATCGAACCACTTACCGCCTTTTGAGAACGAAAATTGCCATCGATTACTTATTTGCTTGCAAGCAAATAATTTGACCTCGCTTTTTCCGTATGCAATTGACCTTATTTACTAATAACAGGTAAAAACGAATAATTTGTATTTTGTCGCTTATTAACTGCCAACTTGCATGGTTCTTTGTCCGTAATGAACACCGTCTAAAAGCAGATTCACAAAAAATAAGAAATAAGTGCATTGTTGTACTGATTTAATGACGATTCGACAAACTCCATAAACAATGTCGATAATTAATAAAATGACGTCCATTTCTTGATTGATCTCAAAACACGAGCACTTACACGTTCCCTTACCCCACTCCACCCCACCAATGGCTGTCATGTTGGATATCATATTATTTTGTTTAAGATATCCACTTTTTTGCTCAGTATTCTGACAACTAGCCTAATGAGCATGATGAAACCTGTCTTGAGGACATCACCAATAAGAGACAGGTGGGAAAAGGGGTGATGCTGGCCATCTTGGATTTCAATAAAAACATAAATATCTTTTTAGTGTGCATGATGAGTTTCTGGAGTAACCTTCATTAACATAATGGACTATCCAATGATTATACATTTATACAGAAGTGTTCAATTCAATTATTTTCTTTAAACAAAATATCTAGTCCTATGTTAAAATCACATATATTAGGCCATACAAAGTTAATTTCTTGGTTCTCAGGCCCGCCCGTATGTGGAAATTCGTCGCCGCATTGCTGATTTTTTTGCAAAAATAGTAACAAAAAAAATTTAAATGCGGTAGCGCTGTCCGTACGGAAAAAACAACCGCATCTGATTTTCTCTTATATCGTGTGGTCGGTGAAACGCTTTAAAACGCATCATGCTTAAATGAGATTTAAAGCATCGTTATGACAATGTATAAATAAAAAACGTGTTTCCGTTTGACATTTAGACAAAATGTCAATCGTTTCTGTGCAAATTCGGCACAAATGTTTGCCAGTTTTACCAGGAAACATAATAGGAGGCTTCTCCGAAGCTTGTACCTTATTGGAATTGTTTACGGAGATAAAAAAAATGGTACGTTGGGACCAGCGGATTGGACGTTTCCATAAAAATTAACCACTTGTGATGTTTCTGCCACCATCGGAAGAAATAAAATTGAAATTTTCAATAAAGTAATGAAAAGATTTATACATTGCCATATTTTTCACAAAAAAAAGAAGAAAAAATGTCTCCTTCATCACTTTTTACAGCAGTAAAAGGATAAAAAAAAATGCCGCCCTCCCTCCCTCATCAATTTTGACAAAAAAGGGCCTGAGAACCAAGTAATTAACTTTGCATGGCCTTATACTTTACATTTTTATTTTCCCTATTTGTCTTTGTTAGAGCAGCCGGTCAATATAACGTTATATAGACCGGCAGTGGACTGCCTCGTTTTCGAGTCTTTATTTCGGGAGCTAATTGGGCTTGTTTTTGGACGCGAAGTATAATATAACAAATAGTTCATGGCAGTTTATGGACCGGTCTGTCACCCACAAAATACTATATGGACCTCAGCTTCGCTTCGATCCATATAATATTTTGTGGGTGACATCCCGGTCCATAAACTGCCATATGGCCCTCAGCGCCGTGAACTATTTGTTAAATATGTTCTGAGATTCATATGGCTGTCATCTTGAATTTTGACACCACAAAGGACCATTCCTGCCAAACTTGCTTTCGAAAGATAAAGTGGTTTGAAAAAAAAAGATGATGATAGACACAAAGTGATGACAATTGCTAAAATAACACTATGTACAATGTGAGCCTTATTTGGTGTTGGAGCGAATGATTGCTGTTTAACACCAACTCAGCATTTATTTCAGCTATATCTGACATTTTCAATAAAATGATGATGAGGTCTGCTTTGTACTAAACCAACTTTGATTTTTATAGTGCTAGCTCACTGAAACAAGTCTGCTGATAGACATGTTGCCCCACTAGGACACATTATCCTAATTCCGAGCCAACCAGTTTTTGCTCTTTCTTCTTAATGTTGCGTGCTTAGCGGAGAAGTAACAAATGGAAATTTCATAGTCTTTGGTTGATGTGATCTGGGCTCGAATTCACGATCTACCACACTCGAGGTGAGTGCACTAACCATACCACCACCCATGCGGTTATTTAAGAAATAATTCATGGAAGCCATATGTATATATTGTTTTTACCACGGGTAGGCCCTTTATGTCACGAAGTTTGACATAAAGGGCCTACCCGTGGTAAAAAAATATATATACATATGGCTTCCATGATTTATTTCGATTCTAATATGTAAAAATTGGTAAAATATCGTTATAAAAAAGGGTGCACTCGACTCGCAGCCGCAAGTGATAAAGTTTACCAGTTGCTTGCCCATGGTCGGTGGTTCTCTCCGGGTACTCCGGCTTCTTCCACCACTAAAACTGGTCGCCATGATATAGCTGAAATATTGTTGAAAGTGGCGTTAAACACCAAAAATCAATCAATCAATCGTTATAAATTGTCGATGACATCATAAATTACAATGGGTGTAGGTATATATTATTTTTACCACGGGTTTGGACTCAAAGCGCTTGAAGGACGCCATATTAGAATTAATATTTGTTGTTGGAAAATATGTGTACATACCGTGAAGACTCTACTAAAGTTGCGAAATTGTGCAGGATTTGGAAATTCCCAGTCTAAATCTATACCATCAAAGTCATACTTTCTTAGAAAAGTAACAACACTGTTGACATATCTGAAAATAAAATTTTGGAAAAGAATTAATACTTGTTCCAAGTATGAATACACTGGATAGAGGAAATTATTTTATGCTAACTTCCAAATTTTTAAATATGTTTCATTGTTCAGAAATTTTATTCTCGCTTAAAATTAGTCCATTTATGAAAATAGTAAAGTTTCAAGAATTGTTTCAAACTGAGACTGAAGTACATTAAATTGAAAAACAAGAAGTTCCATCTTAAATACCAGTATCACATGGTTCCATGTTCAATACCAGTATCATATGGTTCCATGTTAAATATCAGTTTCACATAAAATTCCATTTAAATATTATTTTATCTCATTGCCGCAACAGGGAAAATATCTTAAATCAGGCCTGGAAGGCTGGATTTATTTTCTTCATACTTGTTCTTCATTTTCATTTTCTCCATTTCCAAAATCTTAATACTTTTGCTTCTAGAAGTAGAATTTCCTCCATTCCACAATCTAATTTAAATAAAAAAATTTGTTGTATCTTTATTTATTTTTATTTTTTTACATATTTTCCTTGCCAATACACTAACATACAGCTTGGTGTCATGTCAGGGTTCTTATTTACCCCAGACCAATCAGCGATGAATCTAGTTTTAAAAACCAAGTACACACCAAGAGCTGTTGTCCGATTGATCAATATATTTAACTGTCTTACAGTCAAAGAAGAATGAAAGGTTATCTGCAGACACGACCCTATTCTGGATGCTTTACATGTGTATCGTCAAAAAATAAAAATAAATACAACAAACATTTTAATTAGATTGTCCACCCCCCCCTTCATCAATCAAACATCTTCCTAAAATCAATAGAAGGATAGTCATTAATCTTCCAGTGAGCAGTATAATATCTGCTATATTCACGTCGAGAACAAGTATACAACAATAAATCATGTAGGCCAAAGGGTAGCATCGAATGTTAAGATTTTATACATACTCAGATGTATTTTGCAGGCTCTGCATGACTGGACTAAACTTCCCAATGTTTGACACCATTATTGTTAACTTTGGATTCTCTTTTCTCATTGCAGGAACGGCTCTACTGAACATATCGTAATGAGATGGAGCATAGGGTACAATTCTGTTATGATCATCAATTTCGGTTGGAATAAAAATGATATGAGAACACAGTTGTGTGTTGAGTCCTTTAGGAATGGGATGTTCTACTGTTGTGTTCAATGATTTTAGCGTAACAAAGTAACAAACAGTCTTGAAGCTGTTGTTGGTATTAGCTGCTACAGGTGCTGGATCGACATCTATTTGTCCAAACAGTCTCACTGTCAGAAATATAAATAATACATTCTGGTGATATTTGTAGACTAGAGTCTTACTACATTTTTTATTCATTAAAATAAATTTGTTCCCTCAATTTTATAAACTGCATATATACAGTCAAACCTGTATTAAGAGGTCACCTTTGGGACAAAAAAATGTGGCCTTATAAGACAGGTGACCTCTTAAAAGAGGTTCAATTCATATGAAACTTTCCATGACAGGACAAGAAAAAGGTGACCTTTTAATACAGGTGACTGCTTCATAGAGATGACTGCTTCATAGAGGTGACTGCTTCATAGAGGTGACTGCATGAGTAAGTTTGACTGTACATGTATTGTCGGAGTATGATCAGTTTCTGACCGATTATTTTGCATATTAAATAATTTAACATGAACATATTACCTGTATGAGGTCATACGTTGACATAAGGAAGTGTTTACATACAGATAAAGATACAGTATACTGAGGTAACTCAATCATGCTTGAGGCAGCTTTTGGTTTCAGTGAATGCAAGTATTGCAGAATTATGTAATGATGATAAGAAGATCTCATACCCAAAATTGATGGGAAATAATCATATTCAAAATCTCGAAAAAAAAATGTTTTGATCTTCTTCATGTCTTGTGCAACTTAATAGCTTGCAGCCCCTTTCATTCAAAAGTCATTAGCACTGAGGAGAGTGGACTCAATTTACCTGCATAATTATTATGTTTGTTTTAATGTATGATTGATTTGTATGTTCATGCACAGGCACTAGACGCTTTGTCAATATGAATATAACATATATTGATATATTGGACACTATTTTCTGCCCATTGCTTATGTTATATTCATATTGACAAAGCGTCTAGTGCCTGTTGTTCATGTTTGTATATCACTACATATCCATGTTTGTATGTCTGTTTTATGCCGTCAACCCTATAATGGGGCCCGGGTGGCTCAATGAGTTAGGTCGTTGGATCTAACAACTCATACAAGCCTATCACCAATACGGCATGGGTTCGCGGCTGGCTTTGTAAATTACAAAAAAGGGCGCACTCGACTCGCAGCCGCAAGTGATAAAGTTTACCAGTTGCTTGCCCATGGTCGGTGGTTCTCTCCAGGTACTCCGGCTTCCTCCACCACTAAAACTGGTCGCCATGATATAGCTGAAATATTGTTGAAAGTGGCATTAAACACCAAAAATCAAATCAAATCAACCCTATAAGGGTATAAAAGAGCATTGATAAAGTACATAATTATCTTAACCCAATTTTACAGCTACGTGTACCTATGCAATCAGTCACAAACGTTGTTAGTTCGAATTGCAGTCAGGCAAGGTGTACTCGCTACAACATTATGTGATAAAAGTTTGTCAGTGACTTGTGGCAGGTCCGTCTTTTTCTCAGGTACTCCGGTTTCGTCCACCAATATAACTGACCACCACAATATAACAGAAATATTGTTGAAAGTGGTGTTAAACAATATAACCCTAACCCTAAAATTCTATAAAACACATATTAAATAGAAGATGGTGGCTGTTTTCATATATACTGACATCGTCTGCCAAATCAGCAAATGACAACTGTGAAAAAACATAGTTAACCTCGACCAGCAAAAAATATTGCAAAATATGATTTTTACGATCGTACATTTTGTATGTTGAACTTTTAATTAGAATTTCTAAAATCAGAACAGATTAATCAAATATTGACAGTCTTTGAAATGAAGATTTTAATTTACTGGTTCAAATCAAATTCCTGAACCTATTGTTATATACATGTACATGTGTATATCTAAATAAAAACTAACAAATTTACTAATTCAAACAAAGTTTTACTGGTCATGGGCTGGAGGACCGGTGCTCATCGTGCAGACTGTATTGACATACTGTAAGTGGGAATGTACATGTTGGGAATCTGATAGCATTTCCTAATCACTCAGTAAAATGATTACATCTGTTTTGTACTAGACCAGTATGACGATCACTCAGTAAAATGATTACATCTGTTTTGTACTAGACCAGTATGACGATCACTCGGTAAAATGATTACATCTGTTTTGTACTAGACCAGTATGACGATCACTCGGTAAAATGATTGCATCTGTTTTGTACTAGACCAGTATGATGATCACTCGGTAAAATGATTGCATCTGTTTTGTACTAGACCAGTATGA
>MJUT01012362.1:1055928-1066127 GCA_002080005.1 Gigantidas platifrons | reverse complement strand
TCGATATCTCTACCGATGGACTTTTATTTTAGTTCTCGAGGGAATCACCCGCACAGTAGTCTATATGTCTACAGAAGTACAATGTTGATAATTTGCAGACAGACTGTTATACGTTTTAAGTTGACGGAGGATTTGATATTTTAAAGAGGTCATTCCAAGAACCATCTGAGCAAAAGTTTAGTTATGTTGTCGCAGATTTTTGCATCACGTTTTGTCAAATCGATATCATGGCAACTCAATATTAAGTCGCCTATTGTGACAAATATAGAAGATTTGATCATTTGAATATTTCTCGGCAGTTTCATCATATACACTGCAAAATTGAATAAATCAAACATTTCCTATCATGATAAATACACGTAAATAATGTTTGACATCCATCATCGAAAAATGTAGTAAAAACACTTTCAAATTTCGTGCATTCCAATAATATATATAATAATAATAATATACTGAAATATGTTGGCATACTGGAAATATTTTACTGTCATACTTGTACCCTGTTATACGAAGATTATTTTAGTTACCTGACACTATAAAATATTTCGAATAATTTGTGATCATATCTTTTTTTATAGATCAAAAGTCGAAATGAAATGGTATTTCACAGCTTTTATTTTCATGCAAAGTTTTATTTTCAACAAGATCGAAGCTTTTGGTAAGAAACATCCATTGTTTCGACAACACAAACAATATAGTTTTAAGTCAAATGTTTTAACGTGATAGTAATATACACCAGCTAACTAGAGATAAGATTCATTTCAGTCTAGAGTTTCTCATTTCTTGTTTGTTGACACTTTGGGTGACTCACCAAATGCAGTGACATCATACCAAAAGTGCCATGACGTCACATTTATTATAATTTTACTTGCCTCTAGATGTTAATGTTAGATTTAATTTATTCTATCTTTTAAGAAAGCTATACTGGAAAGATTGGGATTACTTACAGAACTTTGTTTTTAGTCTTATATTAACTTTTCTTTATTATATCGTCTTTGTTCAACAACACCTGGTGTGTATAATGACCCAAAACGCACAGGGAAGCCGACTTATGGACCTCTGTATCAGTACAATCTCATTTGTGGAGGGAAAACATAAATGAGTTAGAATCAACTCCTTGATTGTATATTTATACAATAATATTGTGTTGTCTATGTTATATGCCGAAATATGTCCCAAGGTTAGAAGGCATAATGCACGAGCCGGACATATTTCGGCATATAACATGGACAACACAATATTATTGTTATCATTACTCTGAATATCTTTGGTGATTTTAAAAAAATGAAATTTGTCTAAAATGTATTGATAGTATAAAGATTGGCATATATTATTCATTTAAATCCAAGAAATATTTAATTTGAACAATAACAATGAACTGTCAAATATTTAATTCCCAAACCTGGAACTGGCCATTGTTTTGACAGACTACAACATCGCGTACAGGTGATCCCATTTAGACCATGCCTATTTTAATGACGTAACATTTTTCTAAGCTCCGCCCATCAGTATTTTAATGACTCCAACAATAGTACTATGCGAGTGCATAGTACAACGATGCTACTCATTCTTTGTAAAATTATGTTTCGATAATAGCATGTCAATTATAATGAACAGTAATAATAAACGATAGCATTCCCTATATGTATTGACAATGTGGTCACAGCAATGTTTATGTGTCAAAATAATCTTCTGAAATGTCAAAAAATTATGCAGATAAAACACGAACAAGAAAAGTTTGAAGATACCAAAAGGTTAATCAGAAGCCGTAAATCGAAGAAAGACAGACAACACAATGGTCATAGGAAAACAGGTCAAAAGGACAAACAATGATCTACTAAACACTACACAGAAAAGTGAAGATCGACTAACACGAACCCTACTAAAACTACGGGTGAACTCATGTGCTCTGGTAGAGTAGCAGTTCCTGCTCCACTAGTGGCGCATGTCGTGTTACTTTTGTTATTAAACCTCATGCATTACATAGCCGTTTCGTCAACTGACATTTACAATTGACATCATACCACATTTGCAATACATTCACAACTAGATTATATATACTTTGAAACATTCTGATCTTATGATTATATACTACACGTGACAAATTCCTGCATACGACCAATTACATAGTGCATAATGACAGTGTCTGAAAAAAGTAAGTCTGAGTAAAGCCTGACGCATAGACATTAACTCATAAATAATAGAGGTACACATTAGAACTTTCACAAAACAAATATACACAATCCATAATAGAGAAAGACTTTTGTTAATGAGAAGCCATGTCTTCTATTTTCACCTCAGTTTTTACATTAAAACATATCTAGTTCAAATTCCATATTGGTTGTTGACAGATAATTTAGCTGATATGGGCACTGCCAAACAAAGTGGTAGTTACCGAGGTTTCAATGCATCACAAGCTTTAGATGGAAACACAAATCAGAGCTGGTTTGGGGAAAGTTGTGGTCATACTACAAAAGATCGAACGACAGCATGGTGGAGACTTGATATTGGACAACAAGCCAATATTCATAATATTGTAATTTATTATAGAAATGAAAGTAAGTATAAAATGTGTATCTAGACCCGTGTCACAATCACATAATCTACAATAGTATCACTGTTTTTGCAATTCACAGTTTAGGATATAATAAAATGTCTGGCATTACAATATTCTTCGTCGTTTGAGAAGATGATAATTTAAACTGTACGGGGATTGTTTTTAAAAAAAAGCAATACAACTTCTAAAAAGATGATTCGATCAAACTGTGATAATGATATGTAAATCCACATATGGTAATAAGGAAGCATGCAAAGTTTTGAGGAATTCCTAAATAATAAATAAGATGAATTGGGTGCACAAACGTTTTGATCAAATTATCAAAATCAATGGGGGAATACTAGTCGTATACAAGTTGATAACAATATTGAAATCTTCATATGGTAGTAAGCATGCATGCACAGTTTTGAGTAAATCTCATTTAAAAACAGAACGAGTTGCATGTATATAAAGCGAAATATCCCCTTCAAGATTGGTCCGATAAAAATCGGGTAACAATAAGGTAATCTCCATGAAGTTCAAAACAAGTATGGTAATGTTTTGATAAATTCTCATTTAAAAGGATGGGAGCGTTGCGCGGGCAGTACAACTTTCGATGGCAATAACTCCTTCAAAAATGGCATAAATTTCGTAACTATGTGCCGATTTGCATATCATACAAAGTTTTGAGAAAGTACTTCCACTTCAAATATAGGAGGAGTTGTGAGTACTAATTTGTGCAACGAACAGAGATGATGAAAGCAAAATATCTTCTCCATGCTAGGAGGGGCATGGTGCGATGAAATTAATGGTAGCTGTAAGAAGGAAACGTCACAAAAATCTCCGAAATAAACCTAATGGAGCAAAGGCGTCATTAATGCAGAATGTGACTTTATCATTTCAATTGCGTGTTTGAAAAAATCATCCTTTTTAAACCCGCAAAATATCACATGGCTATTTTTCTGTGTATGTAACGCCCTTTCAGAATTCATTTGGACAGGGATTAGGGTTGTAAATAGCTATTTGATATTCCTAAAAACTTAAATGTTTTCAGAATTTGTTTTTCATAATGATGTGCTATACTTGAGGAAACATATAAATTTAGTAAAACCTCTTGTTTGATTTTACTATGCACATACTATTCCATTTGTCAAGCCGCTTAAGCTGTTTGTTCAGGCATCCTCAGTGGAAATTTATTTGACAATCTGAGGATAGCTGCAACTTGAAACACATGTCCACTGAGGATATCGGCACCGACAGCTGAAACATCTTGACAGATGGAATAGATTTTATGTATGCTAATCATGATGATGATAGTTTATCTGCTGATTTGAACGCAGAACATATTGAACTGACTACATATATATATCAGCAATCTAAAGAAGGACGCAAGACAAATACAGAATAGTAACATCAATGGTGACTATGATATTGTATTGTTAGTTCTTCTTCGATCTACGGCTTCTGACTACACTATTGATATCTTCAAACTTTTATATATTGCACCGATACACATGCATATTTGTTCAATAAACGATGTCATGGGTGCCTGACCACAAACAGTTGGAAAATCAAATTTAAAATACAAAGCACCGATGAGCAGAAATATCAAAAATATCCAAATTGTCCAAATATACAGGTAAGCTGAATTTCAAGGAGATAAAAAGTCAATATACGTGCATTCCTGTTTCAAGGTTAGAACAATCGAGTTTTATATTTGTCGATAAAGTACGTTTATTGTATTGGAAGCTCATGTATGAAAAACATTGCTAAATGTAGACACTAAAATGCAAAAAAAAAATTCTTGAATATCTTATTTGGTGTCCAAAGCGCCGTCATTATTCTACCAATTTCTACTGTGTTGCTCTCTGTGCCCAAGACAGAGACCCATGATACATTATACGTATAGTAGTATGGACGTATTAAGTAAAAAGTCTACACTGTTACAAAATTGTTTTTCTAGAATATTCTACAGCTGGCCTGAATGCTCAGAGTTATATCCCCTGAAATAAATGTCCTTTCCCATTTAAATAGTAAATGCATTATAAATATTGCTACATCATATATATCCTATGAAATATATTGTTCTGTAGAATATGCAAATTTGGATGATTTAGACAAAAATCATTTAAAATTCTGAAATATTCCAAATCAGAATCTAACTTGTGAAAAGTATATGTAATTCAATAGGTGATGAATTTCATTATTTTTTCATATGTTATCATCGTAATATAACAGAAAAAACAAGTTTATTACAAAATGACATATTACATTAGAAACCATCAAGGAAAATGAAATGTTGACTATTTCTATAATGTTAAAGCTTTTTATGATTCTTAACAAATAATTTCATGGTAGCAAAAACGCAGTTGAAAAATAGTTCAGTCATAGGGAATGTAATATATATTCCCGTTAACACCGAGTTTATTGATTGTGTGGCAGTGTGAATTACCAGTTTTCACAATTATTATTGCGTTGATACAGTTACTATGATAACTCTTAAAACGCACAATGTTAATATTTAGTTATTTGCTTCTCATTTTAGCACAGGCCAGACTTGATGGTTTTAATATCTACATATCAGATACATTTAATGAGGGACATCCAGACAGGGGACATCTGTGTTTTCACGACCAACAAGATGGTTATGCAAACACACTACAGAATATAACATGTGACTATCATGGACGATATGTAGTAATTTATAATCAACGGAACATCCCAGAGGCTTTCCTTGAACTTTGTGAGGTTGAAGTATATGGTAAGATTAAATATTGACTGTTAGTTCTTCTTCGATCTACGAATTCTGACTACACTATTGATATCTTCAAACTTTTATACATTGCACCGATGCACATGTTGGAAATCTTTTTTTTTAAACTTAAATGTGACAAAAGAAAATAGTTTATCATAATATCATATACTATATTGCAAACATGGCGGGTGTCTTATAAGAGGAAACAACTGCTTACCCTTCGCGAGTTAATGAGTTCACCTCCGGATTTTCGGTGTGGGTCCATGGTGCTCATTTATTTAGTTTTTTATGTTGTCCTATAATGTTTCTTGACGTGCTCAGTTCCGTGACTGTGATGTCCGATACGATTTCGCATAAGAACGATGTTCGGTTCGTCTTTACCTCTAGTTGTTTATAGTATGGCTCTTGTCTAATTATTTTTTTATGTATGTTTGTATATAGTGATGTCCAACATTTTTCTGTTGCTCATCTATTGAGTTTTCAGTATTAGGTTTTTTTTCTTTATTTATTGTTTTGCTTTATTTGTCTTCGTCCTGTGTCTTGTGTCTTTGCAATGTGTCAATTCATGTCACATGATTTAATTATAAAACGTATATATACTGTGACTTACTACAAATAGATATTTATAAACCTTAAATTACTTAATAAATACAAGACACAGGACGAAAGACAAATAATAAAAATAAATAACAAAAATAAAAAACCAACACAGAATTCTACAACGATGAGCAACATAACAGGCCTAGTTTATTTTTTATTTGATACTTGTCTGAAATTCGACCAAAATCGAGTTTTTCTCCACACTTCGGTTAACAGCATTGTGGACATAAAGAAATATGGCATCCGATTTGCCACTTAAAATAAATGGCAATGACCTTTTGGTGAATGTTGTATCTTACAATGCTAATAGAGCCACATTTGCTGAGGTTTTATAAATGTTGTGAATTTCCTTCTCTTGAATATGAATGATATCAGAGATTATCAAGTTAAAACTTTTAAATAATATGATTTCATATCAAAACAACGTACATTTGTAACCTTTTTTATATTGGTGAATGCATGTTTCATCGCACGATGAACGCATATTGGCCTCGGACTTCGTCCTCACACGATATACATTTTTCTGGTCGATAAAAGCTTACATTGACCTCATCAAAAGGCTAAAGTTGTATAATTCTATAATTACACTTTTTGAATATACTTTTGTATTGCTGTTGTACACCTTCTTGAAGCACATTTACATGTACTGGACTACAAAAGAAAGATACTAAACTCAAAAAGTATATTGCTTTGTAATATTATACACTTAAACCTACCTGTGTAATAGGTAAATTAAACCAAAAAAGCATCTTAAGAATAGAAATAGGATGCTGTATGGCATGAAACAGCTTAGAGATATATGAAGATTAAATTTTATTTTAATGATTGTCCCAGTGCCTACTGTCTAATAATTGGTTCCAAGTCCTAGGACATGAAAATTTAACAATAAGCAATACATCAATAAATCTTCTAAATCGTCTTTACTAGGTAAGAGATACAAGGCCCGGTGATTCTCTAGTATACATTTCTGTGTCTATCAAAGCAAACTGCGATATAGGTATCATGTTTTGGGCGCTGAATATGATGTGATTAAGAAGAGACAAATTAGTCAATTTAATTAAAATTGTAATTAACCGTCAAACAAATATATAGAAAGTTTATATTATGGTAGGTTGCATCTTGGGAAGGTATGGAAATGCATGCACCTATAACTGTTCTACACACTGCAATGACACAACTTGTGATATAAAGACAGGACATTGTATATGTGCACCTGGATATAGAGGACAAAAATGCATGAAGAGTAAGTGTGTGTATTGTCATACAAGGTACCTATATTAATTCAGTGCACATATCCGATTCTTTCAATTAGGTTAGTTTGCCTTGCTCCCTCTTTATCGAGGCCTTTACAGTACAGCAGAAATCATATTTTTTTTTCTCAATAAATGGATTTTAGCGAAATGAGAACATCATCTGTTTCTGAGGGTGCCAAAATAGAACATATCAATTTGAGAAAGTGACAAAATTACACACACCAAGCAAAATTAAGCACATGCCTCCCGAGGGAAAACCGCCAAAATATCCCGACACCACAATTTCCAAGTTTACGGTATTGAAGAAAAAATAATATATTCTATATTTAATTTTCCAGTTGTGCTCAATGCAAAACAGTTGGGAAATTATATTTGATTTAAAGTAGTTTAATTTGACCCAACTTTAATCGAGTCGCAAATTTAACCAAAAACAAATGATGTCTATCTGATTCCGAAATGCTGTTAATACATCAGCTGAAACAGAATGAGCATATTCATCATAGAAATGAAAAGTGTTATTTTGTTATTTTATTCGGTGGTTGGTTGCATTATATTGTAGGTTGAACAGTCGCATTCCTAAGGGAATAAGCTGAAACTCGGATATATATACAGTAAGCAAAATCTTGCAACTTTTTGTCCCGAAAACCACAATAGTCATCTTATTGACAATATTGATCCCAGCATATTTGACATTTTCATAATTATTGATCATATGAAAAGAATTAAGTACTTGAATAACCGAATGTCATGATGGTGCGGTGGTGGTTATGCACACAATAAACGTGCAATACAGTATCGTTTAACGCCTTTATTGCCACCGCCTATGTATTTATTTAGATTTTTTTGTAGTGCTAGCTCACTGAAATAAGACTCCGCCTGTAGACATGTCGTTCCACACGGACACATTATCTTGCTTCCAAATCAATCAGTCATTGCTCTTACTCCTTAATGTTGTGTGCTGATCGGAGAAGTAGCAATACCAATTGCATAGTCTTTGGTTTAACCCAACCGTGACGCGGACCCACGATCCTCCACACTTGGCGTGAACACCCTACCTATTACAACACCGACGCGATTATTATCAATGAAAAATGAACGAGGTAGGAGCGAGATTATTTCAATTTTCCAATTATGAATTTCCATTTATGTAGCAACATTCCATCATATGGAAGGGGCTGTCGTGTTCGTGATCGTATGGCAGTTGGCTTTACGACTTACTCTGCAATCAATGCCTATCACCACTAAAATTGTTAGTTGGAACTGCGTTCATGGCAAGGTGTACTCGATACAACATTATTTGATAACGTTTGTCAGTGACTTGCGTTATATCGTTGGTTGTCTGTGGATACTCCGGTTTCATCCACCAATACAACTGACCGCCACGATATAACTGAAATATATTTGAAAGTGGTGTAAAACACCATCAACCAAAATAAGCCATTATATGGATTACACGTATCACAGCTGAGAAGATACTCTAAGAATTGTGTTTTGTCGTTTTCTATTGATTTATGGCTCTTGGTCACGTCTTAGTGCATTCTGACCGTGCTTCATTTATTTAATTCATCGAACAGCATTGCATTTGCTTAATCGTACGAATACAATACAATTTGCAGAAATACACAAAAACATTGAGGTACATCCTTTAATTTATTTAGAAATAAACCGTAGATATCAAATTCAGTGTGAACGACCCGTTTATGGAATTAGCTCCCGAAAGCCAAATAATAAGCAAACATTTTTGAGTAGAAGAACACCAAAAGAGCTAACGTCACCTATGTCTGATGGAGACGAACCATGATTTTTGGTAATAATTACAACATTTAGGAACCGTAAATTTATATCATTAATATATCTAATAAACCATGTCAGTACCGAAACACTGACTACTGGACGTATTATACTATCCTTGGAGCTAATGATTGATTGTTTATAAAGCATCAATTTTCATCAATAATACTTTTGATTTCTGTATTATTTTGGAATTATTAGCATGTTCTGGAGGACGATATGGAGTCAACTGTAGTGAAACATGCAGTAATTGTGAACACAAAACTTGTAACCCAGTATCTGGTGTATGTCAGTACAGTTGTAAACCTGGTTGGAAAGGTGACAAATGTACACAAGGTATAACATGTTGTATGTAATAAATTAATGGTATATTTTCTTCACAAATGTATTTTGTGAATTTAAGTAACACACAAATAAATAGCATGATATTAACAGTTACAATATATCTTCTAAAACGTTTTTATATGATGACGATTTCCAAGATTTACGACATATCAATGTAAAATTAGAAAGGGTAAAGGCGTATTTAATATAGATTTAAGCTCAACTTGGATGTCATATGCACAAAGGTTTACAAGGAAGGTTGTTAGTAAAATTTACATTTCACAAATCTTAATATCTTCTTTAAGAGACTCACACTCATGACTTTTTCCATTCGCACACGTTTAATTCAACGAATTATACTTGCATATCAACAGTCGTCTAATCTTATATTTCAAAAGGTTTGTCGAATGTTATCAACATCATGTTGAAGTGTATTCTGTCACTTGCGTTCAGATGACGAAATATGGTATTGACAATTAGATTTTGGTTCAAAGTTGACTATAGTTACCTTATTATGTCTAAAGATGGCCTTTTGCAGTGTCTAATATTTAAAAGATGGTTGAGGTCATCGGCTGTCTTTAATGGAACTAATATTAAACATATGCCAATGTCTGTGTCACGAAGATGAAATATTTAATGCATATAGTTCAAGAATTGAACGTTTTTCATAACAACACCGCTCACCCGGTTATGTATGAGTATTGACATTTTACTCACATGGCGAACACTTGTATGACTACATCATGTTAATAAAAGGGGTGGATTGGACATATACAACTGATTTAACCCCGTCACTCTTTATTGAAATGTTTGCACCAAGCCAGGAATGTGAGCGATCATGTATATGTGTAAGGGATGTCGATCTTACCTCTGTATTTACGATGTGTATATTGGGTTTTGGAAGTGTTCCAACAGTGTGGTATTTCTGTGTATTAAGCAA
>MJUT01012362.1:1037137-1049578 GCA_002080005.1 Gigantidas platifrons | reverse complement strand
CATGTCAATGTGTGCATGACTAACACTATTTGTCATCAATAATACATTTGCTTGACAATGATCGTGTTATTTTGAGTTGACTAGCGACAGGTATTATTTTCAGTGACAAATATCTCTTTTTCATTATTGCTATACTTTTTAATTACAGTGTGCGATAAAGGTTCGTTTGGTGAAGGATGTAGGAGTATATGTCACTGTTTAAATAGATCCAGTTGTAACAACGAGAACGGACAGTGTCCAAATGGGGATTGTGATTCTGGATGGAAACCACGCACATGTTCTGAAAGTATAATCAAAGTATTCCTTCTATCATATTGAACTTTGTGCTTTATAAACGTAATTTTAAATGCGTTTGAACATAAACACAAATATTTCTTAAAATCTGCAAATAATTAATCGTGCTCGTTCTTTTAAAAAACAGACGCTACAGTTGTTGTTATATACAATTGCTAAAAACTAACAAAGTAATCATAAAAGATTAACATCTTCACTGACCCTGCATTTCTACTTCCATGTTTTTGCTACCGATATTAATGTTCTCTATATAAGACTTGTACAATATGATACTGGCTATTATTCACGAATTTTATTCATTGTCCTTGCTTTGTCATAACCAAAAGTCGTTGTCGTCTTATATTGAAAGCCTCCACAGTAACGTAATGGTTAGCGCGAGCCACGAATGCAGAAGATCGCGGAAACAACCTGGTTGTTCAAACAAGATAATGTGTAATTGGTATTTACTCCTACTCTGCTAAGAGCTCAGTATTAATGAGTAAGAACATATAAATGTTCCTTTAATCTACATTTACCTTTATTTCTTCCGCCTGTGGGAAAGGAACATATGGCCTGAACTGTAACACCTCATGTAACAACTGTTTGTCTGAGACATGTGACAATGTTGAAGGTTTATGTAATATTAAAGACGAGTGTAAACCAGGTTATTTGGGTTCAAAGTGTGATCAAGGTATTTTATAGTTTGTAAGATAAAATAGTACATACCAACAAAGCATTTATAAATCAAAATTCAAGCACAATTTGGTGTTATTATCTTGTTGCTTTGTATTACTTTTACCCCAGTTTTTTCTCGAATCGTTCATTTTACTGGATCATCTCTCCGACAAGGGTATCTGCTGCTATTTTACAGATAACTCATGCCTCAACCTGCTGGAATGTTATACATCTGTAATGCGAAATTTACATATTGATATTGCCAATCGACGATTGAATATCACGAGCTTATGTCTATTTTACTAGTATCCATTTTCAGTTTGCAATCAGGTTTCGTGGTGTCACAGCTGTGCTATTGCATCTTCTACTTGTTTGTCTCGAAAATATGATATTGTCAAGAAATTACGTTCCTTTTAAAGTTATCATAGCATAAATAACAATTTGAAATATGTAAATCTTTTGTGTCCACTAATTTGTTTTATATAATATTAGATTGTACATTACACAATGTCGTCTTGCTATCTTGAATATCGACATTATTGGTACGGATATGTATGATATTTCGGCCTGTGAGAAAGGAGCATATGGCCTGAACTGTAATACATCGTGTCACAACTGTTTGTCTGAGAAATGTGACAATGTTGAAGGTTTATGTACGATTAAAGACACATGTAAACCAGGTTATTTGGGTTTAAAGTGCGATCAAGGTATTTTATCATTTAAGCTTTTATAATTATCTGCTACCTACAAATTTGTTTGGTATTATTATTGAGGCTATTTGGAAGTACATAGTAAAAAACGTTCAAAAATTTTAAAAGTCATGCATTATCCTAAAACGTTTAGCAAAACCTTGTATCATTTCAGGATCTAGTTGGGTATGTTCATTGTATGATTGTCACTTGCTTGAGACGATATATACGTCTATAAATTCATGTTCATAGTTGAACGATAATTGGGGTTATAACTATTATGCAATTATTGTCACGCGCGTGGCGATGTGTACTCGATACAACACTATGTGATAAAATTGTCAGTGACTTGCGCAGCTCAGTGGTTTTCTCCTGGCACTCCAGTTTCCTCCACCTTGGTTCGAACTCACAACTGTAGTGGCAATAGACACTGATTGCACAGGTAGTTTTAGATCCAATTACCATACAGTCACGACCACGACGCCCCTTATTGTCAAATATGATATTTCAGACACGATATATATTAATGAGTAATGAAATATTGAGCACAAAGGGATATAATGCAGCTTTTAAGTGTTCTAATTCTTTAATATTGCAGTTTAAAACGCATATTTTAATGAAATTTATATATTTACATATATTTAGTTTTTGGTAATAGAGATGCATGAATATTCATATTGAGTTTTACTTAACTATGCTAACAAAATCATACTTGCAGCAATACTAAACGACGAAATAGCAAAACCAATAGCTATGGTAAGAGGAATAGGAGTGGCCTTGGTCATTTTGTTAGTTGTAGCTGCTGGAGCTATATTGTACAGGTATATTTGTGTTAGTTATAGTTTCTGGGGTATCTTCTACATGATGTTTTGTTTGTTGTGGTAGCTGGGGTGTCGTCTACATGGATTTTTGTTAGTTGTGTTAGCTGGGTGATTTATTCTACAAGTATCTTTGTTAATTGTAGCTGAATGTAGTTTCTAAATGTATATTTTATAGTTTTGACAACTGGGGTATCCTCTACGTTTTGGCAGCTGGTGTATCTTCTACGTTTGGCAGCTGGTGTATATTCTACGTTTTGGCGGCTGGTGTATCTTCTACGTTTTGGCAGCTGGTGTATCTTCTACGTTTTGGCAGCTGGTGTATCTTCTACGTTTGGGCAGCTGGTATATCTTCTACGTTTTGGCAGCTGGTGTATCTTCTACGTTTTGGCAGCTGGTGTATCTTCTACGTTTTGGCAGCTGGTGTATCTTCTACGTTTGGCAGCTAGTGTATCTTCTATATGAATGTTTGTTAGTAGTAGTAGCTGAGGTATCTTCTACGATTATCTTTGTTATGTGTGGTATCTGGAGGTATTTTCTATTTTGTGCTAGAAGTATTAGATTGTGTATTCATTACAGATTTATTTGCTTATTGTTGTAGCTGGAGGTATTTTCTAAAGGTATGGTTGTTAGTTGTGGTATCTGGAGTGTCTTCTAAATATATGTGTGTAAGTTATGGTAAGTTTTTCGGAAGATATCAACACATTAAAAGTTTGCCTATGTTCCTATTCTTCGAATATCTCCTTTAATGAAGAAAAAAAAAAAAGGGGTTTTTTTTGTAAATGAGCATTGATATACAACTTTTATTCGAAATTTCAAGTGTTCGCTTTAAATGGTTCATTTGTTACACAGTGCCCACAACTATTTGATGCGTCGGTGATAATATCAGAATTTACTATAAGCTCTGTCAGCACAAAGTTAATAAAAGAGTATTCAAATATCATTAATGTATAACTTGGGTTCATTCATCAAATCATGTAGTCTTCGGAAACAAGATATTTCATATTTTCCTCCATCGAGTCGTTTGTTTTACGAGGCCTACCATCTTATGTTTGTTACCCGATAACAATTCTATAACACGTATCGGGGAATTATTTAAATTTCAGTCAATGCGAATTTCCCGCTTGCTACTATGATTGATTTCTAATTTGAATGAAAGCCATAAACCATTTGGATGACCACCCAGAACACCACTTTGGAAAGATACGTGCATATGGTTCAGCAGTTTGTATTTATAAGTACAACAAACACAAAGCAATAATAAGACCCAACATGGTCATTTGGACTATTTGATCTAAACAGGTAGTGACTTTATTTCACGTGTTTCCGGGTTATACACGATACGAATATAATTTGTATTGTAGGAAGAGAAGACAGGGAAATGACAAGAACACTAAGAAAACAAAGGGCGTCAAATTCCATTCAGGTATAAATCTAATGTATATTAATTTTGTTTCCTATTTACTCTCTAATTGATTAAGCAACGAGTAACCAGCGACATTTCATTATTTATCACCATATTGTAACAAAAGAAACCTATAGGTATAACTAGAGAAGCGGGAACTGCCAATCCTTCCGGAGCACCTGAGTTCATCCACAGTTGTGGTGTGGTTTCTGTTGTCCAATCGTTCTTTTTATGTCTAGTGTTTGTCGGCCGTTTTTATCTTTTTTCTTCTTTTGGCCATTGCAGTTTGTCCTTTACTATCTTCATATCCTTTGTTCAGAAAGGCAATGCTAATTATATAATTTTCTTAATAGCTCATTCCTTTAATTTTATTGGAAGTGATTGCCGTTTAGCGAACACTATTTCAGTTATACATGTATCAAGACGAGAACAAATTTAGACGAGAGGCACCAAATACAACTGTATATCATAGGTAACCTTAGCCAAGTTTGACTATCGTTTGTAGACCCTTTGATATTCTTGTTCCCACGAACTTCTGAATTATTTGACTTTCTAATCTTTTTGACTTTGAGTCACCTGATGAAGGTTATTTCAGAAACGTACCGTACCCACTAAATTAAATGTTTACGATTAAATAAATATAACTAGGATGATACCTCTGATTGTAGAATAATAATCCCTGAGGGTATCATCCGTTCAATAGTGATTGCTTCCGGACTGATATGGTTTATAAAATATAATTATAGTTGAAATTGACAGTCACATAATAATGCAAATGTTATTAAAAATAAAGTTCATCACCCAAGTCACAGGTAACCCTATCCGATTGGTGTCACCCTGTTTAGGCCAGTTGATACTCTTGCTCCCAATATACTGTTATATCAATTTTGCCTTGCAATCTCTTTTAACATTTGGTATATCTGATGAAAGTTTCTTTTCCAACAAATGTGTCATGCACACTAAATTGGATATATATGTTTTCATAGTCTTTTGATTGACGCGGTATGGGTTCGAACCAGTCAAATGGTTGTATGTAAAATTAAGCTTAATATTAAAAATCATTTATGTTTACATATTTCTCATTTCTATCATTAGGTCGTGTCAACAATAGATATGGCGCACCACAATATGATAATGTATGGGGTAATGATACAAACCCTACTTCATCTACAGATATAATGACTATACACATTGAACACGTCTGCCAGAAAGAAGACTTATACGTCAATGACGCAAAGGAGTGTGATAATATGTATTCTAACACAGAATTGAGTGAGAAGATTTCAAAGTATCGTATCGCAGTGAACGATCTGGCCTTGGTTGTAGAAATGAAAAAGAAAAGTTCAGATTTTAAAGAAGAATTTTCTGTAAGAATCGTTTATTATTATTAAATGTAATTCATTGACCATCTTAAAGGAAATGACAAAATATTTGTGTGATCATTTAGGGTTCATAATTTGAATTCCATTATACCTTTCGTGAGTTGTCTAGTCTAGTAGGAATTTCCAAATCTCTGTTATTCCATATATAGTATAAGTACTAAGATCGGACAATGCTTCCGGAAAATGTTATCTTGTTGATGTCAATAACTAGTGCACAAATATCAATAATTATACTCAAATTTATATTTTAGGCAAGTAACGTGAAGCACTATTGCACAATCAGTTTACTGACTTGTTGTTTTAATATACTTATAGATATGTAATACTCAACAAATAAAAAAAATAATATTAAATATTCCCAACTATTTTTTTTAATTTCAAGAAGTTCTTGATACAGAACAAATATTGTTCATGTTGATATCTTAATCTTTGTATGTATGGTTATTGTTTTATTGCAAGGTAATATGAGAATACAATAAAAAGAAAAAAAAAACAACATATCACATTTCCATAATCTAATAGGAAAATCGTAAAAACTGAGGAACAATAGATAGCCCAAATATACACGACTACTCACTCCCGTAGCTTAACAGAAACTTTGATACAAATGTGTCGGTGTTAAGATGATTGTATAAGCCAAAACCTCCCTCATACCGAAATGATGCCGTCATGCAGATATTGCCCACATGTGAGTACCAGAAAACTATTATTATCTAGTATGATACATTTACAATATTTGGAATAATTGTATTGCTAGTAGATGTATTGCTACAGTGTATAAGGTAAGCCACTGGTATGTAGAAATAAAGTGTTCTTGGGCGATACAACCACTTCGTAAGATTAGATTCAAGTACATAACTCACCCTTAAAACGAGACATAAACGAGTGCTTCGTGATCGGAGAATTCCTTGTTACTACTTAACGTATAAGATGAAGTACAGTGGTCTTCACTTGCCAGTGCCAAGCACACTGTTCTACCCCTCATTTACTTGTTACACTAGGCCCTTGCATTCCAGTACCTTATTATCTACATATTTTATTATTTGTAACCTTGAACTAGCAAGGAAACCAGCTGAAATTATGTTAAGTTTTTCTTTTAAGTTGGTGTTAAATAACAATCAATGTATTGTTACAGATTTTACCAGTAGGATTACAATATCCACACACGGAGGGAACAAAGGAAGAAAACAAGCAAAAGAACCGTTATCTGACTACATTTCCATGTAAGATATATCATATAAGTTAAACATATGATAAATATTAACATATTATCTATGTAAAGAATATGACAATAAATATAACAATACTCATTTGTAATAGTCACTTTTTTATTACTTCTTAACGCCACGATATGGTGGAATTCTTGCCAAGGCAGATCCAATATCAATGTAGATTTAGTCTAATGAAATATTGCACATTCTTGACAGCAACATACTATGTCCAACACAGTAAAGAGCATGATTTGCTGACACGTTTTGTGTGTATATGAACATATTATTATTGAAACATTTCGATCGTCCATTTTAATCTCAAATATATAATGAGCCCTTATTTAAGCAAATATGTAAAACCTGCAAATCCTGATGTATCGAGTCTTGACATACTGTTCATATGAGGTGCTATATGTTTTAATATTTAGATGACCATTCAAGGGTTAAGTTAACAGAAGCCAGTAGCACAGACTATGTAAATGCCAATTATATAAAGGTATGAATGCTTGTGTTGTTAGAAATATTAACAAGTCATTATAATACAGTGACCAAATAATGTCGTGGTAGGCAACATGGAATTATCATTATACAAATGTATATAAAACGAATAAGAAAGAGTACCACACTGTCGGAACAGTTCCAAAATCTAAAATATTAGAAGCAGACAACATCGGTACCCATAATACATGACCGTTCACTTTTCTCGCTAGTTATATATGTCACATGCGTAATTCGCATGTAGGTTTAATGCATATATTGTATCACATAGTATACAATGGAGTAAATAGTGTATTGGTTAGAAGGGGATTTTAGAATTATGATGAACAGGTTTTCTTATATTTGTATTTACACATGTCTAAACAGTAAATCGGTAACATTGTGTCTATGTTTTGGGATGAATTGTTTATATTGAATATTTTTTGCTGTTAGTATGATTTCTGAGGAGGAAGTGAAGTAATTTTTTTAACATACTACATTTTAAGAGTTACAGCCATGACAGAGCGTATATAGCTACTCAAGGTATGAATATTAAAAATGCAGTATTCTCAAAAATAAATTAATAAGATCACATATTTGAATATTTTAAAAATAGATCTGGATTGATCTACACATCTAGAAGTGACAAAACCAAGGAAATTAAAATAAAGAATAACTTTTGTTGTTTCATAATTAATTTCGATTGAGTAGAACGATTATTGCAAAAAAACATATTGTATTTTATGTAAAACGAGTGTAAGCAGTGACGGTCAACAATTCCATCAATATAAAAAAACGGAAAATCAGCTCTCACCTAAACGTATTGAACATATAAAAGACCATAACATATGGCGGTAGAAATCCAGATTCTGGCTAGCGACAGACAAACATATGTTTCGTGGTTAAATCGGATAGAGAGATATCCCCATCTCTAGATAATTGGATCTCCAAGGGCAATACATATATAACGATATTATTATGCTTTGCATTCCAGGACCAAAGAAAATAACGTTGAATGATTTTTGGCAGATGATTTGGCAAGAAAATGTCGGTAAAATTGTAATGGTTACAAAACTAACCGAAGGAGTGAAGGTAATTTAGCAATATTTATTACTTTATCTCAATACAATGCGTTTATATACATAACACATTTTTTGCCTCAATAGTAATGGTGTTTAACGAACAAATTCTACCTAGTCAGTTGAACATCAACTAATTACTACCATTCACTGACTAGTAGTGTACTGCACATACTTATATTGCTCATTATTGTGATAGTATGCGGTCTTTTGAGGGTAAGCTAATCTGTGCATGTTTATTATTTTTTGTTTATTAATAAGAACACAATGAAAATAAAATCAATACCACATATGACCGCTCACTTTCCTGGCTTGTAACAGACAGTGCAAACAAAGTGGCGGAGTTAATCTAGTTTTATGATCTCAAATTCCCCTTCTTAATGAAATGGTTCAGACATGCAAGTGCTATCTGAATGTGAGTAAAATGCCATATGTCAGACAGAAACTAAAGTAAAGGAACAACACTTTTATTGTCAGACAGAAACTAAAGTAAAGGAACAACATTTTTATTGCTGTTCTACATTTTACATTCACAGTAGGTTCCTCAATAATGAGTATAATTCATACCCTAAAATGAGTATATGCTGTACTCGTTGCTTCTGTTGAAAAACTCTACATCTAGGCATCTTTGTTGTTTTGATGTCATTTGGCGTATAGCAATTCACTTCCCCGACGAGAGATTATCAACAAACAAATAACATACGGATAAAGAAATCTTACAAATACTGTCATGATTGTGACCGACATCACATTGCGAAATATAAACAAAGAAAACAACAACCCCAGGGATCCCATTAGGCAAATATTGTGTAGTCATTATGAGTGGAAGCTAAGGTGCTTGTTTATGTGTACATTGCTGTTTGAGATCCAATGAATAAAAATGAAGAGGGTTGGCATCTCATTTACCTGTTTAAAAGTGCCATATTGTTTGCCTGTCTCAATTCATGGCCGAGGTTTCCATAGAATACGTCATACTTTTTTGTATTCATTGATTTGAGCTGAAATGTAATTATTCGTTTTGTTGATATTGGTGAAGTTGTTTACTTCACTCTTAAAGTTTTTTTTTCTCAATAATATATCAATAATAATGCTAACTGTATCAACGACGGTGGGAAGAACGGGTCATAATGCATAGCCTAGTTGATACATTACGAGTATACCGTCAATCTCTCCCTCTACATGATCATCTTCTGCAATGCATAGGCCGAATCAAATACACGAATCAATGCTCTGTTGTTTTTATACTAAGGTATATGATATGTTCTGTGCCTATCTTTAGCTCTGTGCTCCTGACTGGAGACAATTATAATGTAGATTATACAATATTGTGCATATGTACTATTTTACTGTGTATAAACTATTTCTCGTTACCAATATTGATGGCACCATACTAAATCAATTATCCTGCCCTGGTTATCAATACTGATGGCACCATACTAAAGCAATTATCCTGCCCTGGTTCAATTCGAGCAGTCAAATTACACTGATTAGATAATGTTTTGCTATACATGAATAGTGTCAAGATATAGTGTTTTGCTGTACATGAATATTGTCATCATAAAATAAGATATAGTTTTTTTTCTGGTACGCGATTCGGACTGTGCAACGGTAAGAAACGGTAACAGTATAAACGCTGACATCACATGGAACACCATCAAAAACGATTAGAACAACATTATATCTGGTCTTTTTTTGTAGAGTTTGGCAGTTTGTTTTTGTGTTTTGATATTGAAGGATAAACACAATATACGTACATTGTCGGAATACATAACAATGCATTTGCACACGTTGAGAAACTAGACAGAAATATTCGTAGAAACGAATTGATATATATTCCAACGCTGTACATATTATGTTGTCTAGATATCATATCAGCATATGTATTTTAACATCTACTCGATCTTTAGTTTTATGTGTATGTTTTTTAAATCGTTGTTTGTCTTTTTTCTTTTGACCATTTAGTTGTCTGTTTTTCTTCGATTAACCAATTATGATTACCCTTGGTTGTCTTTAAACTCTTCTCACAAATATTAATGTAATTGTGTTTCCGAGGAGTTGTGGCTGAGATAGCATGCTAGTTCGAATTACATCTACGTATATAACAGGTGCCATCCAGTCGGTGAAATTTCTTTGGCTGCTCCGCTTTCTCCATCAATATATCAAACGTAATGACAATTAAGAAATGCGATGAATGGCGAACGACAATTTTGAGTAATTTAACATATGAATATATTTGTATTTATAGATAAAGTGTGAACAATATTGGCCACAAACCACGACATCACCGTTAAAATTAACAAACTTCACACTGAATATGACTTTAGAGAACAAACATACAATTTATATTGATCGATGCATAGAAATTACAAATAAAACAGTAAGTATAATGTTTTCATTTATATGACCTTCCAGATTGAATTAACTAAGTATTATCTACCATATGATAGTACTTACAGTTTTGACGAGAGTGGGCGTCGTAGCCAAATCATTTTTTTTCATTTATGGAAAATGCAAAAACTGTTTATTGCGACAAGCGATTTATTTTTCCGTCTCCTCAAAAAAGTCTTAAATCCGTGTTTCCGTTTTAAAATTGACTATATACTTGGCTTGCCATGTTAGTTGATTTATTTAGTTGGTTCTCTGTTGGTTAAAGGGATAATACATAGTAAATATGCCGATACCTGAATCAAAGTTAAGTAAAAAAGGACCAAAAGTTATATCGTTCCTCTTTCTCCTTTATTAGATCTTTATATATATATTGCTGACATTTCGCCTTTACTACTATATTATATCTGAGAGATAATAAACGTTAGAGAAAATCGAAGGTGCAATGAAGAATGAACAATCAAGAGACACAAACAAGAATGGACACAAGACACAGAACGAAGGAACTAAAACAAGACAACACAACACTTAAAAACTAATTTAGTTCATGCTTTAAACTTCGATGATCATCAAAATCGACCAGGTATTCATTCTTCAAAGTTCGCTATTGTACGTCGTTTTAGGAGATCTACGGAGATTTAACAAAAAGTCACCCAGCCCTCAAGAAACGTGCGCGTGCAACTGCACAAACCGGAAACATGCCATACTTTCTACATTTGTTCGGTATCAAAAGAAAAGAAGTTGATATCACTCCACATTTGTTATACACGCTTTGTTGGTTTACGAACGAATGATGATATAAATTCTTCTTAATCTTACCATGAAAATGTATAATCGTGTAAAAGTTTACATGATGTGTGTAAAAATGCTAGTATTCCCGAAATCATTTTAGTATGTGAATTAAATGGGTTATATACCCATAATTCTACGCAAGTGATTCAAGTTTGCTGTAAATGACCCAAGACATGCTCGGTTCAGCAAAGGACATACAAACATGCAATTTCATTTTTCTCCATCTTACATTTTGTAAGCCGTTTAAAGCCGTTTTTTCTATGAATAAATATAAGCAATCATGTGTGTGTTTTTGTATAATTTAGAAAGGATTGGTTACAAATTGACGTGTGAATATCGTACCAACATCTTTGTTGAAGTGTTGTCATTAACGATTTCTTTTCCAATGTGCATATATACTTTCTGTATTATTGAATTAAAATTATTGATGTTTTCGCTTGTGTGTGTATTCATGTTGTTTTGCATACTCAATGATATGTTTCTTAATTTAGACTCAGACAACAAGACTGGTCCATCACTTTCATTTCACAGAATGGCCTGATCATGGTGTACCAGACAAAGCAAATTTAGTGAAATTTCATAGAAAAGTCAGTTCAACACCATGTAAGCTACGGGGACCATTAGTGGTTCACTGTAGGTAAGATTATTTTACTTCATTTTTTCTTCCTACTCGATGACCTGTCTATCATAACATATCATAAAGCGTATTTATATATGGATATTTTTCTTTATGTTTGATAACAGTTTACTGTCTTGTAGTTTGAATCTGACTTATTCTAGTAATATATTTTCTTACAAATATGCTTACTTGTTTAGTCTTTTGGTCAGATACATAATACGATTTGTATATGAAAATATAAAATTGTTTTAAAGAATAGGTGAACTAAAAAAAAATCTTTATCAATCATCTTGTACCTAAAAAAAAAACCAATATATTTCAAAGTGACAACATTTTCTATATTAGTTTTTTTTTCAATATTTGTGGTATTTTCAATCAAAATTCTCTCAAACAGGAACACGAATGTAGGTAATCTTTATCTTGAACATACACATTACATATCACCACTAACGTTGTGAGTTCGAACCCCACTTAGGTGATGTGTACTCGATACAACATTATGTGATAAAGTTTGTCAGTGATTTGTGACAGGTAGGTGGTTTTCACCGGGTACTCCGGTTCCCTCCACTAATAAAAGTGACTGCCACGATATGGCTGAAATATTGTTGAAAACGGAGTTAAACACCATAAACCAAA
>MJUT01012362.1:1004402-1034469 GCA_002080005.1 Gigantidas platifrons | reverse complement strand
ACTAGGTACAGGTACTTCAGTATACAGTTCTTGCTAGGTACAGGTACTTCAGTATACAGTTCTTGCTAGGTACAGGTACTTCAGTATACAGTTCTTGCTAGGTACAGGTACTTCAGTATACAGTTCTTGCTAAGTACAGGTACTTCAGTATACAATTCTTGCGTTAAACTAATTTTATGGACCCAAACCGTCCCTCGTAGTGAAATGATGCGATCATGCAAGTGCTCTCCACAGTAACATGCCAACACTCACACACAATCGGACAAATGGAGGTATTTTAGTTCTCACTTGTAAGTACAAACAATAACCCTAGATATATATTAGCCGAGTTGCAACGAAGTTGCAGTCGGCTTATGTTTTGGCGAAAGGCGGACGGGAGGGCGGGCGCGCGTATGTTAGCCTATCTTCGTTAACGCGATAGTGCTCTTAGTTTTTGGCCGATCAACATAATTTTTGGTAGGAGGAATTATTACGCTATTATTTAGAGCGAGGTCGAAATTCAGATTAATCTACTGTTTTCTTCCTGTAAAATCATGGTTTTTATTGAAAAAGTACATATTTTGAGAATTACACATTTCTCTGAAACTACAAAAGATAGAAACTTAATATTTGGTATGGGTGGAGATGCCAATGTGAAGTTGTGCATTCAACATTTTTTTATCTCCGGGCCTCAGCCCCACCCTGCTGGGGAATCTGTATAAAAATGTGACCGCGATCCCCACCTTAAGCCAAATATATTTATGATCAGGGTGACTAGGCAAATTAAATGCCTTATAGCTCAGGCCTGGGGAGGTCATACCCCAACCCCTACAGGAAGTGAACTTTTTAATGTTTGAGATCCCCACCCCTAAACCATATATATTTATGATCAGGGCGACTATGCAAATTAAATGCCTTATAGCTCAGGCCCCGGGGGTCATACCCCACCCCCTACCTGAAGTGAACTTTTTAATGGTCGAGATTCCCACCCCTAAACCATGTATATTTATGATCAGGGTGAATAGACAAATTAAATTCCCCAAGATTTGAGGCCCAGGGTCATCCCCATCCCCTACCGGAAGTGTTTTTAATAGCAGAGTTGACTTGTTTATTCTTTAGTTTCGTACTTATTTATAAAACAAGACAAAATGATTTTGACTTGCAACTCGGCTGTTGCATCTCTGATGCTTTCTCGATGTTTGTAAATATATTTCTGAGTAAGCTGATTCTCCGTAATTGATAAGGTAATTTCCACACACGTAAAATTCTTCGGAAATTCTAGTCATCGTATATTTTCCCGAACGTTTAAATAATGGTTAGACAAAACCGAAGGGGCAATCGAGAATGGACAATCTAGAGACACTGGTAGTATTGGGCACACAAGACACAGGACGAAGACAAACAAAGCATAAAAACACACCACAGCACAAAAAAACTAAAACGACGAGTAGCTCGGACCCCACCACGAACCGGGAACCCAGGTGTTTGCTACGTTTAAGCAGCTTCTGCTTCTTATAAGACACCCTCCGTGTTAATCTTATATATAGTCAAGTCCAATACGATCAATAAGCCATTATTTTATCATTGTTTTCTTTATAGATGATGATTTTAGGCCATTTCTAATGTCATTTGGAAAATCTAGCAATGACTACATTAACGCTGTTATTATACCCGTGAGTACATTAATGCTGTTGCTATACTCGTATGAGTACATTCGTTAAGTAATTACTCTAACATTCTTAGATGAAAACGCCATGGTCTTAACAAGTTAGCATAATAATTTAAATGGCAGTAAATAAAATAGAATATTAATTTTGCTTGCTTTAATTTGTAAAATTAATCTGTATATATAATGTAAGCCATTCAGATTGTTTTTCGGCGGAGAAATGTGGAGAAAATCACCAAACCTCTGCATGTCACTGATATGTCGTATCAATAGGCATTGATAAATATACCCACTTTCGGTTGTATCGATTTTGATCATGAATAACTATTAATGTTTTATGTAAAATTTTGCTTTTGTTTTTGTTTTTTAGAGTTTCATGCAAAACAGAAATTACATTGTTACACAGTACCCTTTACCAGACACAATTGGGGATTTTTGGTCTCTAATTTATGATAGCGATAGTGATTGTATCGTTGTGATGGATCTTTCAGACAAGGTAATGTCAGAACGGTAGAAAAACATACATGGTTTTTTCGATCATATAAGAGTTTGTATTTGCAAATAACAAAAAAAACCAATAACAACAAATAAACAATCCAGCAATCCAGAAAACGGTATAAAATAATTAGTTTCTTACCATTGGAATATTGTGGAGTACGAGTAAGACCGTGAAGTCTAGATCGATCCGTATAAAATATATGACCGTGAAGTCCGGATCGATCCGTATACAATGTATGACCGTGAAGTCTGGATCGATCCGTATAATATGTATGAACGTGAAGTATGGATCGATCCGTATCATATGTATGACCGTGAAGTCTGGATCGATCCGTATAAAATGTATGACCGTGAAGTCTGGATCGATCCGTATAATATGTATGACCGGGAAGTCTGGATCGATCCGAATAAAATGTATGACCGTGAAGTCTAGATAGATGCGTATAATATGTATGATCGTGAAATCTGGAGCGATCTGTATAAAATGAATGACCGTGAAGTCTAGATCGATCCGTATAAAATGTATGACCGTGAAGTCTGGATCGATCCGTATAAAATGTATTACCGTTAAGTCTGGATCGAGCCGTATAACATGTATAACCGTGAAGTCTGGATCGATCCGCATAAAATGTATGACCGTGAAGTCTGGATCGATCCGTATAAAATGTATGATCGTGAAGTCTGGATCAATCCGTATAATATGCATGAACGTGAAGTATGGATCGATCTGTATGCTACGTATGACCGTGAAGTCTGGATATAATGTTACACAATACATGGATTGGTCCGTATAATATGTTACACAATACCTAGATTGGCCCGTATAATATGTTACACAATACCTTGATTGGTCCGTATAATATGTTGCACAATACATGGATCGATCCGTTTAATATGTTACACAATACCTGGATTGGTCCGTATAATATGTTACACAATACCTGGATTGGTCCGTATAATATGATACACAATACCTGGATTGGTCCGTATGCTATGTTACACAATACCTGGATTGGTCCGTAATATATGTTATACAATACCTGGATTGGTCCTATAATATGATACACAATACCTGGATTGGTGCGTATAAAATGTTACACAATATCTGGATTGGTTCGTAATATATGTTACACAATACTTGGACCGATCTGTATAATATGTTACACAATACTTGGACCGATCTGTATAATATGTTACACAATACCTGGACCGATCTGTATAATATGTTACACAATAACTGGATTGGTCCGTAATATATGAAAAATTGTAAACTTCAAAATATAGCTACATTGTATCATCCAATGCAATATAATATAAAATACAACGCAAACAACACATGTAGTTAACTAAACTGAGCCATACACGTGCTTTAAACATTGAGACCTATAGAAGTTCTAGACAAAACACATTAAGATTTACATTTGCATACAGTGTGCAAATTAGAAAGAATGGTTTCTTTGTAACTCGTAATAACTGAAATAACCAACATTCAGAAATGATGTGGCATTAAAAACGCACATTTAATACCAAAATATTGTCATTCAGATATTTATTCTTTGAAATACAATGTATTGACTTAAATGATTCTAACACCTCCTTCCACAAAGTTAGAGACATTAGAGAATTATAAACAAATTGTCACCCGTGAACTGACGATCACAAAGCTTAAAGGCGTCAACACCATTATGTAATGAAGCTTAGCTTAAGACAATACATATTACGATGTATTGCATTATTCAGGAAGGACAATTTTCGCTCTGACAAAATTCCTTTAAGTGAATGCAATCCATAAGGAGCATCATTTTTCATTTCTTGGTTATTTTTAGGTGTTGCCCTCCATTTTAATTGTATATCGACTTTTGTGTTGTAACTAGATTTCATAATCGATAAATTGCAATACAAAATATGTATGTTGTTTCGCATGGTGCACATGTATGAATGTCAATAGCAAAAGCAATATTAAAGAGCTCTTTGGTTTCCATGTGTAACATTGGAAATTTTGTCATGTAAATTTACAACCACGTCCCATATAGTAAATATATGATTGGCCAATGTCGTGCACACAGTGTGAATCCCCACGTACTGGATATAGCTAACTTCAAATTCCGAGAGTTCAAGCTTTTGTATTTCGTAGGATTTTCTCAAGCTAAATGATAATTATTTTGCATGCATTATCTTTGCCCGATCATCGAATGACAATGGTGATATTTACAGACTTGAAGTCAACTTTATATGCCATATAATCAACATATGTACTGTTTAATACTCTCTTTAGTGTCCAACTGTACACAGTCTTAGCTTTGAATTGATTGATCGATCGATCTTTGGTGCTTAACGCCACTTTCAACAATATTTCAGCTATATCATGCCGACCAGTTTTAGTGGTGGAGGAAGCCGGAGTACCCGGAGAGAACCACCGACCATGGGCAAGCAACTGGTAAACTTTATCACTTGCGGCTGCGAGTCGAGTGCACCCTTTTTGTAATTTACAAAGCCGGGCGCGAACCCACGCCGTATTGGTGATAGGCTTGTATGGGTTGTTAGATCCAGCGACCTAGCTCATTGAGCCACCCAGGCCCATGATTTGAAATGGAGACCAAATTAATAGTGTTTACTTCCTTTGGTGCTTTCCTGTGTAGATTTTTACATCAGATTTTCTCATGTCCATGTCATATCGATAATACAGATACCACATAATATATTTGTGTACTTATAGAATGTGACATTTCTACCTGGGAAAGAAGGAGAGGAAAAGTACTTTGACAATTTCATTATTACAAGAAAATCGTCATCATATGAAACAGATACAGTTGTTGTTAGTCTGAAGCACAAGGTACTAGAATATACAAAGATGCATATTTATACACATTAAAGGAGTAATCAAAAATACCACACTGTCGGAAACTTCCCACGATCCATTACATTTGATCAGTACCGCTCTAACATACAAATACACACTACATTTGATTGGTGCCGCTCTAACACACAAATACATTACATTTGATTGGTGCCGCGCTAACACACAAATACACTCTACATTTGATTGGTGCCGCTAACACACAAATACACACTACATTTGATTGGTGCCGCTCTAACACACACATACACATTACATTTGATTGGTGCCGCTCTAACACACAAATACATATTACATTTGATTGATGCCGCTAACACACAAATACACATTACATTTGATTGGTGCCGCTAACACACAAATACACATTACATTTGATTGGTGCCGCTCTAACACACAAATACACATTACATTTGATTGATGCCGCAAACACACAAATACACATTACATTTGATTGGTGCCGCTCTAACACACACATACACACTACATTTGATTGGTGCCGCTAACACACAAATACACATTACATTTGATTGGTGCCGCTCTAACACACAAATACACATTATATTTGATTGATGCCGCTAACACACAAATACAGATTACATTTGATTGGTGCAGCTAACACACAAATACACACTTCATTTCATTGGTGCCGCTAAAACACAAATACACATGACATTTGATTGGTGCCGCTAACACACAAATACACATGACATTTGATTGGTACCGCTAACACACAAATACACATTACATTTGATTGGTGCTGCTAACACACAAATATACCTTACATTTGATTGGTGCCGCTTACACACAAATACACATTACATTTGATTGGTGCCGCTAACACACAAATACATATTACATTTGATTGGTGCCGCTCTAACACACAAATACACATTACATTTGATTGGTTTCGCTCTAACACACAAATACACATTACATTTGATTGGTGCCCCTAACACATAAATACTTACTACATTTGATTGGTGCCGGTAGCACACAAATACACATGACATTTGATTGGTTTCGCTAAGACACAAATACACATTACATTTGATTGGTGCCGATAACACACAAATATACCTTACATTTGATTGGTTCCGCTAACACACACATACACATTACATTTGATTGGTGCCGCTAACACACAAATACACATTACATTTGATTGGTGCTGCTCTAACACACAATTACACATTACATTTGATATCTACGTTTTTACTAAGCTAGTTTAATGAGCCAATGACTCCCTTCTTATTGACATGATGCGGTCATGCAAGTGTTTCAAATACAGATGTAGGGTCGTCTTCGTCGTGATCGTATGGTAGTTGGATTGACAACTACCTGTGCAACCAGTGCCTATCACCACTAAAGTTGTGAGTTCGAACCCTGTTCATGGCGAGGTGTACTATGCAACATTATGTGATAAAGTTTGTCAATGACTTGCAACAGATTGGTGTACTCCAGTTTCCTCCGCCAATAAAACTGACAGCCAGGATATAACTGAAATATTGTTGAAGCTGGCGTTAAGCACCATAATCCAACAAAAACAACCAAATGCAAGTAAAATTATAAACAATAGCATACGGGTAGGTAGCATGAATAAACATTAGACAACACCGAATGGTCAATCGAAAAATGAACAATCCAGAGAAACTGGCAACATAGGGCACACAAGACGAAGAAAAATAAAACAAATGCACAACACAATATTCGCAGACATTGCAATATATGTTTTATTGTTTTCCAATCGATTGCACTGTAACTATCACTTTCATATATTTGCATGATTTACCAAAATCCGTAATAGATAAAAATAGGTCAGTAAGGAAGTTTCGAGATATATTGTTTTACATGAATAGCATTCATATAAAAAGAGCATTAACTACATTTTCAAGGCACAGATCAATACCAGAAATATAACTATATGGTCATTTGATAAAGTGAGACCATCATCGGAAAACAGTGTTGTGGCAAACTTCGCTGGTGTGATTGCAAACGATGTCATGGAAACACAGAAATCTATAGTCGTTGTATGCAGGTATTTTGTCAATTAGAATAATGAGCTACAATTTGTGTAAAACAACAATGCAACTTTTAAAGTATTATATTCTCTTACGTGGACACATAATTAACGTTGGCAAAGACAATTAATGTAAGAACAGAATTTGTACTGGTTATATTGATGTTGTCAGCGTAAAATGAGCAGGCCAAGCTATGTTTACATACTAACTGTTGGAGCAAGAACACCCTGACTGGTGACTCGGTGAAGATGTTTGGTTCTCGGTTTTATTACAGAATTATTAGTCTCCGCAGGATTCTTTCACCTATCGTAATGACATTTTTTTGTATCTGTGGGATAACTTTTGATGATATTGATATTGATCAGATTTTTTAGCAATACAATACGTGTATCGTGATGGTCAGCTTTATTGTGGAGAAAACCTGACTACAGCAGAGAAAACCAATGACCTTTCTGAAAGTCACTAACAATTTTGATATGATCACTCATTTTATGCGCTCTTATATAGCGTTTGTCTTCACATTTTTATTTCAACGATATAAATTGTGATATTGTTACATTTGAGTAGTTTTTGATTTTTAATAAACTGTAATCCCATATGTTCATTACAATGGAGTATTGTCATATCCTCGCGTATTTTTTTTTATTTTATTTTATGATTTACTTCTATAGGGATGGTTGTACAAGATCGGGACTATTTGTAGCAACAAGCCTCGTCATTGAGCAGAAGGAGCTAGATGAGGAAGTTGACATATTTCAAGTAGTAAGACGTATTCAGACTCGACGACCGGAATTATTGTCAAGTATTGTAAGTTTTATCTACTTTAATATATAGAAAGGTCTTTGAAGTGTACATCATTTTAGTTAGAATCTTATCGGGTCTTGATTATATTAATAGTCAAATCCGTTTACTTACGAGCACTCTAGAAGGAAATATTAAAACATAGAAACACTCCACTGACTTTCAGCAACAGTATCTATAAAAAAATAAATAGCTATGTAAAATTATTCGAAAAAAAAATATCATTGCATATAAGAAAAACTGTTCTAACAGTGACAAGCGAAAGAGAAATACAATAATGAATGTGAAAGGTATAAATAATGAAGATGTCGCACAAATGATCTATTCGGGAAAGAAATGATATATTATTAGATTTATACAGAACATATACATATAATGTGAGATATCTTCTTATGTTGTTTTTTTATATTTTGTCCAAATATAAAAATATATTACAGATCACACTTGAAATTCGGCTTTTAATTTGACAAACACGACGGAATATCACCCCTACATGGACACACATCTCCAGGGTATACAAGTAATATTTATACCACGAGTTAAGCGGTGTAACAATCTGTATATAAACCATAAACAATTCAGAGGAAAAGAGTGCATTCATGTAACAATATTTAATAACCATTTGGCCCTCGTCAAAAACAAAACAAACATGGTCGACCTAATTAACAACGTTGAAGTGAGCACATTGTAATAATAACTTTATTATTAATTTTAAGATATAAATGTGGTGATTTCAATATGTTTTGTGGCAGAATGAGCAACAACATACATATAAATCATCTTGTTGTATTAAAGGGTTGGCAAAATATGTTCAATGGCTCAAATATTACTGTCACAAATCTATTTTCATAGTTATATATATTATGTAGGAAGATATGTAACGATATATGTTGTATCGACCCGGATTCGAACTCACACCGTTAGTGGTGATAGGCACTGATTGCATAGTTATAAATCCAACTACCATACGATCACGACCGCGACGGCCCCTGGACACAAGTCGATACAACATTTTGTGATAACGTTTGTCAGTGACTTGTTGCAGGTCGGCAGTTTTTTCAGGGTACTCCGGTTTCCTCCACCAATAAAACTGACCACCACGATATAACTGAAATATTGTGGAAAGTGGTGTTAAGCACCATCACCCTAACCTTTCACTTGTTTCTCAAAATCAGATTTGATTTTTTTGATTTTTGGTGTTTAACGCCACTTTCAGCAATATTTCAGCTATATCATGGCGACCAGGTTTAGTGGTGGAAGAAGGCTGAGTACCCGGAGAGATCCACCGACCATGGGCAAGCAACTGGTAACCTTTACCACTTGCGGCTGCGAGTCAAGTGCACTCTTTTTTGTAATTTAAAAAGCTGGGCGCGAACCCACGCCGTATTTGAGATAGGCTTGTATGAGTTGTTAGGTAATCCAACTACCTAGCTCATTGAGCCACCCGGGGGCAAACAAGCAATGTAAGAACTTTCTCCCGAAATGGTATATGTCTGGTACAATTTTTATTATAACTTACGCGTGTCTGTTTAAAATGTCTATATCCTTTGTACACACCATACGCTATAATGTTTTTTTTTCTTTTTATTTCAGGAGCAATATGAATTGTGTTACCGGTGCATACAGGAATATCTTAACACCGAATCATTGTATTCAAATGTGTAAATATGCCGCCTCGTGCATTTTGCAATACGTTGAACATTCAGAAATATTCTTTAAATTTTAAATAAAATTATGTTTTATGATAGAACAAATAACTTCGTTCTCATCATACCTGATCAACTCAACCATTAGGTGAAGGATTTATTTTTAAATCATTTCATCTTATCTTTCAAAAAGTTGTTCGGTTCAAAGTTCAATATTATGTCTTCCGATGGCATTGTGAACAATCGAATACTTTTTTGTAATTTGTTTATTTTTCTAAAAGCAGATTTACACGTACATGATTATGTACACACAATGTTACAGTATACAAAAGTTGCAATGTAAAATACAAGTTTGATCGATATAATACTTTTTGTGTTATCTTGTTATATGTATTTACGTTCTGAGTTCTGTGTTTTGATGTCCGTTACGATTTCCGTATAAAACAATGATCGGTTAGTCTTTTCCCCCGGTTGTTTGTAGGGGGGTTCATGTCTTATTTACGTTATCTCTGTTTGTTTCCACATAGTGGTGTCCATCATATATTGTGTTGCGTTTTTTCTTCGTCTTGTGTACCCTATTTTGCCAGTTTTTCTGGATTGTCCTTTTTTTTTATTGCCCCTTCGATGTTCTCTAGCTGTTAAGACATTAATACGACTGTACTCAATACATAGACTCTATGTACACAATAGACAATGAAACAAATTCAATATCGTTATTTGATCTAATTATGTGAAATTTTGCCCCTTTCATTCTTAACAGTTTTTATTTTTCATTTTCTCTGTCTTCCCATTAGATAACACTCCCATCTTATTGTAAAGAACGAATCAATGTCTTGATCATACTTTACTTTAAACATATTGTATTGTCATACAAAACAAGACAAATGGATATCATACTGATATTTTTGTTTCGTGTATTGGAAATATAGTTTATTGAATGCATACTAATTTTATTGTGTTGCATAATTGTTTATATATCTAATATAAGTATATTTTCCCTGTTTCTTTGGGTGTGATGATTTTTATTATGTAAGTTACATTTCTGACCCTGTGCATGTTACAACCAAGGTGCATTGTTAACATGTGATGATGAATCAAGCTATATGAATGTTCAATTTATATTTTTACCGTTGTGCATATTGCGAATATTAATATAGGTTCTAGCAACTTCTTTCCTAATCCTATTAATTATCTTGTATTATATATCATATATAGTTCAATAGTATAATGCTATGTTGAATTAATTAATAAAATATGCTTAAACTATGTAATGCTCTTGATAACTACATCCCAAAAGATAATACAGACATAAACAAAGAATTTCAAACATCTGCCCAGATTCATTTCCACTGCAAAGACCACACACAATATATCATGTATTAATGTGTTCTTGGTATCGATTTTGCCTCTTTCTGTGATTTTGATATTTGTTTTAGGATTGTTCCGGTATTATTTGGTTTTTCATTTTGATTAATCATGATCATGGGCAGTACAATTACAGGGTCAGTCAAGCACTTCTAGCTAAGAATTAGGAGATAACTGTATTGTATTTGAAAATTTCACGGCATCAATTGGAAAGTTGGAGGTCGCAAATTGAGTTTACTGGCGATGCGATAGCGGAGCCAGTAAACGGATATTTCCGACCGTTGAATCTCCAATTGATGTCGTGAAATTTTCAAATACAATACAGTTATCTCCATTATAATGCAATTATGTGTATCTAGATGTGTATTGCCGCATTATTGACAAGATGGCGTAAGCGGTAACCAACTAAAATTCAAAAAAAAAAATATCTCATGCTATTTCACTGTGGAATTGATACCGTGAATATTACACCATTAAATCAACAATTGATGCCGTGAAATTTTCAAATACAATACAGTTATCTCCATTCTGATAGCTTTACACGCTAGGTTCAAGCAATTCCTACCAGGAATCAGACAGTTCAGACTACTGCCAGATGTATATGGGAATCATTCATTCAACAATACTCGTTTCCAGCGCGTATACATAACGATCAAGGTAGGAATTTTAAGTCTACAGTTATTAACGAATTGTGTAAGATGGCTGGTTGTAAGAAGTCTAGAACGACTCCAGCTCATCCTGATGGACATGGTCAGTGTGAGAGGTTTAACTTTACTTTGTTAGGCATGCTAGGAACTTTGAATGATGAACAGAAGGTAAATTGGAAAAATTATGTTGCTCCTTTGGTACATGCGCATAACGCTACTAGACATGAGAGTACAAATTACAGTCCACATTTTTTAATGTTTGTCTGGCATCCTCGCCTTAGCATTGATGCTTTCTTAGGAGTAAGCACAGAGTTAGCTCAAGGTAAAAGTCATGAATCATACGGTCGACAATTAGAGAAGAGATTACAGTTTGGATACAAAACAGCTTCTATAGCTGCTGAAAAATCAAGTAGAAGGCATAAAACAAGGTATGATTTGAAAGTAAGAAATTCAGTCTTGAAACTAGGTGATAGGGTTCTGCTTAAGAACATTCATATTAGAGGTAAGCAAACGCTAGCAAACTGTTGGAATAGAGAACCATACGTTATTGATTCTTAACCTGACGACCTCATTCCAGTATATGCAATTAGAACAGAGTATGGAAAGGGAAAATTGAAAACCAAAACAGTTCATAGAAACATAAATTAATTTGATGTGTTTAAGAGATTTTGATTGGATAACAAATTTATGTTATTTTCCATAAACCAAATTTTTGACCGGAAGTCACATGTTGGGGTCTCAATTGAGAACATTTTTAACTTTAATTCTTTTTAAGCAATTATTATCCGTCAAAATATCTTAAGGACAAGAAAAAAAATTATTAGGAATTAATTTATTTGGATTTATCACAACTTTTTGTTCGGTTCATTCGAAATAAACTCAAAAATGTGGTACACACCCTTGGGTAACACGCTTCGCGGGTTACACAGTGTGTACCACATTTTTGAGTTTATTTCTTCAAAAATTGATATCAATCCTTAACTACTACTTCCGATTTATTCTTTACTAACTGAAGAATTGGTACATCAGATTAGGACATCGTTAAATCCAATTAAGTGCTGCACTAAAATTTCGGACATAGCACACAATAAGGAACCAATAGCAAACACTGTAAAGACAGAAGCAGATCGTTTTAGTGGTAGCCAACTTTCTGATGATTATTATGATGATATTGTTACACACGTCGTGTTAGTGGTAGCCAATTTTCTGATGAGTCTGATGATGATATTGTTACACATGTGGTGTTAGTGGTAGCCAACTTTCTGCTGAGTCTGATGATGATATTGTTACACATGTGTAGTTAGTCGTAACCAACTTTCTGATGAGTCTGATGATGATATTGTTACTCATGTGGTGTTAGTGGTAGCCAAGTTTCTGATGATTCTGATGATAATATTGTTACACATGTGGTGTTAGTGGTAACCAACTGTCTGATGATTCTGATGATGTTATTGTTACACACCTGGTGTTAGCGGTAGCCAATTTTCTGATGAGTCTGATGATGATATTGTTACACATATGGTGATAGTGAAAACCAACTTTCTGATGAGTCTGATGATTATATTGTTACACATGTGTTGTTAGTCGTAACCAACTTTCTGACGAGTCTGATGATGATATTGTTACACATGTGGTGTTAGTGGTAGCCAACTTTCTGAAGAGTCTGATGATGATATTGTTACACATGTGGTGTTAGTCGTAACCAGCTTTCTGATGATTCTGATGATGTTATTGTTGCACATGTGGTGTTAGTGGTAGCCAACTTTCTGATGAGTCTGATGATGATATCGTTACATATGTGGTGTTAGTCGTAACCAACTTTTTGATGAATCTGATTCTGATGATGATATTGTTACACACGTGGTGTTAGTGGTAGCCAACTTTTTGATGAGTCTGATGATGATATTGTTACACATGTGATTTTAGTGGTAACCAATTTTCTGATGAGTCTGATGATAATATTGTTACACATGTGATTTTAGTGGTAACCAATTTTCTGATGAGTCTGATGATGATATTGTTACACATATGGTGTTAGTGGTAGCCAACTTTCTGATGAATCTGATGATGATATTGTTACACATATGGTGTTAGTGGTAGCCAACTTTCTGATGAGTCTGATGATGATATTGTTACACACGTGGTTCCAATCCCTCATAAAATTTCAGTGCAAAAGTCATTAAACGCATTGGCTGAAGTCTTCAGTCCTATTGGATCAGCAACATCTGAGTCGATATTAGAAATGACTAATCATTCAAGGAGTCTTGGAGTAAGTAATGACACTGACGATATTGTTTCTGAGCACGCGACTGGGTCTAGTAGTCGTAATGACGACTCACTTGACAGTCATCAACATGATGAAGGATTGTTTGAAGCTAAAAATGAGAATGAGGTAAGTGATGAGGTTGACAATCTGATAAATAGTATTCAGAGTCCAATAGAACAGACATGTGAGACAGTTATACGTCGTACTGGTAGACATACAAAGATGCCAGATCGTTATGGTGATTATATATATTTTTAGATGTAGGGACATAAATATATGTTTAAAGTATACACACAGAGATAAATGCCACCTGGATATATTAGATCGTCGACCAAAATTGTTTAATTTTAGTATTTTATAATATAGTACACGTATATAAATTTTATTTTACATTAAAGGTATGTATACACATTCTTACATTTTTGGATCAAGTCGTGGTCGTAGCATGAATCAGGTGAAGTGTAAGCAAGTTAACATTCTGCCAGGTGGAACATATAGCAAACTGTGTGATTTGGCCGAAAAACAACTACGTAACAACATTGATCCTAAAATAGTGTATTATATTGCTGGAATCCCAGATATATGTACTTTAACTCGAGACAAGAAGGAAAAGTACGAGGAATCTTATCTCAATTTAGAGAAAGATGTACATGTACAAAACGCTATATCAGATGTTGAGAAACGAATGGGAAATATATGATGTGAAGTTGTTCTTGGTACAATAACAACCATCAGTTTCAAAAAATGGAACTCCCTCAGGAAATTTGTTGGTAAAACTGTTCATTTGAAGCATGAAACAGAATATCCTACTATGCAGGAACAGCTAAATTCTATCCTGTACACAGTAAATAGCTATATCATTCATAAAAACCTGGAAAATGGGGTCGTATCTCCATTCTTGCATTCCTATGTTCATAAGAGAAATGGTAAGAAAACTCGTAACATTTATGCAAGATTGGTATATGGGATACATCCTACTCATGCATTGAGTGCCGCATGGACACGTCATTTAGAAACCACCATTGATATAAACGAACATAATTTGAATATATAATTGTACATAAAGATATTATCGCTTGCATTAATTGGTGGGATGTTGATTTCTTTTTTTATTTCTATGGATTCAGAGACTGAATATTATTTTTGGAGGGGGAATATGTCAACGTAATAGTTATTTTATTAAAAAGTATAGATTTTATTTGTTTCATTCATTCATTCATCGATTGTTCCATCATATTCATCATGACGTATGACTGTGAATGACGACTATACTGACACTTTAAAGTGCATGTTTGGCACGAAAACTAATAGAACAAACCAAGGAAGACTTGTGGGTCGGGATTGTTATATTTTTTCATTAAATACCAGGTCCTTGGAAAAGACAGACGCCTAACAATGAATGCAATATATTTACAAGTATTTAAATTTTTGCAATACAGTTATAAACGAATCATTTAGATTTAGTGTTTTGATTTATTTATTCAAAAAGTTTATTATATTAAATTTAGTTCATAAGTTTAATGCAGTAAGTCCGTAAATCATATAATTTGTCATGGTCATATTTAATGCTTTTATATTCCTGTCGTCATTTTTTCCATTTTTGAATGCATTGTATTTTTCCGAATGTTGTTATAAATGTGTACAGTTGAGTATTAAATATATTTACAGTTGAATCTTGTTTTTGTTGATGACTTACCCGGTTGGTTTGGAAAGTGGTACCATCAAAGCCTTCAGTTCCATAGTTAAATGATTATATGGTCAATTTATCTGTGACAAATAGAGGCTCCAACGAGATGATATATTGTAATAGTGGTGCCACCCACACATGTTGTTTTTTCTACAACTAATATTGCCGGAGAACAGGAATCTTCCTGTATTTGTCGTAATTTGGAAAGCAGCCTTTACTAGTTTCGTCAAGAATAAATGGTGATCTCCCGTAATTTATGCAGCGCTGCCCAAGTGAAGTGAATTTTAGTTAAAGGCATACTGGTAATGAATATTGTAATAATTATAATAATAATAATATTTATTCAGGTACATACAAGGCATACATGTAATTTGACACAATACATTACATACGTTATTTAAATAAATTCAAGTATTTCAGAGACAGACAATTACATGACTGTAATAGAGTATTACATTGGTAAAAAAAATAAAATAAATAAAAAGAAAATAATAATAAAAATAAAAAATAAAATAAATAATAAAAATTAATATAATGTGGAAAATATTGAGTCAAGCGGACCGGAAATGCCTAGCACCCAAGGATAACCCACAAAAGCTTAAAATTAAGCTTATTTCCACTGGGGTCCTTACCCTTATTACACTTCATTGTTCCATAATTGAGAAATATTAAAAATAAGAAATATCAATATTCATTTCTTTTCATCACAGATATGAAATAAGACTTATAATTTAATTTAATAGAAAATAAACTCACTTTGGTAACTGTTTTTTAGTTTTTCCATTAAGTATTTTTATCATTAGTCTGGAATATGTTTTTATTATTACAGTTTTTGTCTGACTCTGGTAACGAGTACCAATCTTTAATACCACTATAATAAAATGTGGTTGACTCGCACCCTTTTATAGAGGGTATGCTATAATTCATACTACTAGATCTTGTACTATGAGATGAAAATTGTTTGGTAAAATTTTCATGCATATAATCTGGACATTTATTATTGAAAATATTATATACATGATTAAGTCTTAGTTGTTTGACTCTATTACTAATATTTAAGAATTCAAGTTTTTCAAATACTATATAGGTAATACCTTTTCTGTGATGTAATCCTAGAATAAATCTTACTACCTTATTCTGAACTATCTGAAGTTTATTTTTCATTTGTTTACTTAAACCTTCATGCCAGCATGAGCACGCGTAGTCAAAATGACATTGTATAAGTGTGGAACCTAATGTCTTTCTAGACTGTAGATAGTTCATAATTTGCAGCTTTCAGAATTTATAGTTAATTTAGTGGATTATTTATACACCGACAACATGAGGAAAATATATATTTATTCGTTGTGAATTGTGGTTATTTGTAACGTACCAATGTGAACCATTGTGTATTAGTTGTGTATTGATTTTTTGTAATTAGACATATCGCGGTCAACTCGACAGATGATGATGTCAACAACAGTGTGTTGAGCTCAGACTATTTATAATAAAGTGATTAATTGTAACTTTATAATAATATTGAAATAGTTTATTAATTTGAAGACAATTTAATTATTTATTTGACTTTACTTTTATACTTATTGTGTTGAATATTTGACTTGTTTTTTTGGGGGTTTTGGTACGATGTTTCATCTTTAGTACATATATTTTTCAGCTGTTTACTTTTGCGGCCTGATTAACTAACTCTGCACTGAACACGAATGTATTTCTTATTCTGTTGACGGTGGGTTGACATCATAATCATCTTCATTTACCTTAATTGTCTTGTGAATCATTTGTCTTTGTTGTTTACTTGTTGTTTACTTGTTGTTTTGTCGTTTATTATTTGTACTAAAATATTGTACTTTGAGTTTGTTCCGTGATAAACAGCTGGGTAATCTGACCCACAGAAATGTCGAAGGTGAAGAGGCAGGTACGAAAGTTTCAGAGGCTGATATGACAAAAATGATTTAAATTTTGTCTCAGCAAGGCAAATATAAAATACTCACTCGTGAAGCATATGAGTTGTTGTCTCATAGTAAACTCCCAGTTAAGAAGGAGAATTCTATTTTTAAATAGTTTCCTACTGGGTATAACACTGCCACACCAAGAGAGGTTTGTAAGAAACTTCAACCTATACCTCCACCTCCTACTCCCTTGAGAAAGTATTTCCACGATTATTCAGGCATAAATGACGATAAACCTAAAGTTAGTTTCAATTTAGGTAGTAAAACCCTTGAAATGGCTGATAATATTCCCCCTTATTAGAGACCACGTTTACCGAATTTCTCAGGTGAAGCTAAGTGTGAAACATCGTTTGATGTCTGGAAATTCGAAGCTAAATGTTTACTTAGAGAACATCTGTTACCGGCATTGATTATCGTACAGTATATGAGAATTTCCTTAAAAGTTCAAGCACGTAACACTTTGCTTATACTCCCTAAATCTGCTCGCCCATTCATATTTTTGATAGATTAGAAGGCATATACGGTAATGTATATTCTAATGATACACTTTTGCTGAGTTTCTACGCTGAGACACAGATGAATGGTCAGTCCGTCGCCGATTACGGCATGAAATTAGAGTCTATAGTGCAGAAAGATTATGCGACAGGTATTTTAAACCCAGAAGTGAGGAATGATATGCCTAGAGCCAAGTTTTGTTCTGGTTTAAAGGATCAAGAATTGAAGAGTGCTAAAAGGTATACATATGATATCATTATTAATGTTGAACTTGAGCTTGAGATTGCAGGTGCTTCAAAACCTGAAAGCGCAGCAACACATCAACCAGTTTCCGCAGTTTCAGATATGAGTGAACTTTTAAAGACACTCGAACTTCTGAATAAATGACTTTGATAATTATGAAGGTGAGTTAAAGAAAGTTAAAGAAAGTAAGCATTCTGATCATCAAAGTAAACACCAAAGTTCAGGTAACTATGGGAATTATAATAGAGGTTTATTTTGAGGTAGATTTAATATATATCAAGGACGAGAAGGAAGAGGAAGATCTAGATACAAAGGATTTGGTAGAGGTCAAGTGAGTAGTTCAATTAATACAGATCCGAATCGGGATTTAAACCGGGAGTAGTCTCTGTTGCAGGGTAGACTGGAGACTCATTTGATGGTAGCCCTACAATTAGTACCGCTTTGTCTAAAAGGAACATTTGTTAGAAAGGATGGTAGGTATGGAGAATCAGTCAATTATCCATGTTAATTCTTTGAAGTGTTATGCTCTAACGAACTGTTTAGCTTCCTCTCCCGACCAGTGGTTGATTTGAACAAATATCAATTTTGCGATTTCTACGATTGTTCTGTTACATTTAGGAACTGTTCCGACAGTGTGACATCTCTTGTTTTTCGGTTAGATTTTGGAACTGTTCCGACAGTGTGGTATCTCTTGTTTGTCTGTTCGATTTTGGAACTGTTCCGACAGTGTGGTATCTCTTGTCTGTCTGTTAGATTTTAGAACTTTTCCGAGAGAGTGGTATCTCTTGTCTGTATGTTAGATTTTGGAACTGTTCCGACAGTGTGGTATCTCTTGTCTGTCTGTTAGATTTTGGAACTGTTCCGACAGTGTGGTATCTCTTGTTTTTCGATTAGATTTTGAAACTGTTCCGACAGTGTGGTATCTCTTGTCTGTCTGTTAGATTTTAGAACTGTTCCGACAGTATGGTATATCTTGTTTTTTTTGTTAGATTTTGGAACTCTTCCGACAGTGTGATATCTCTTGTTTTTCGGTTAGAATTTAAAACTGTCCCGACAGTGTGGTATCTCTTGTTGTTCTGTTAGATTTTGGAACTGTTCCGACAGTGTGATATCTCCTGTATTTCGGTTAGATTTTGGAACTGTTCCTACAGTGTGTTATCTCTTGTTTTTCTGTTAGATTGTGGCACTAGTACGACAGTGTGGTATCTCTTGTTCTTCTGTTAGATTTTGGAACTCTTCCGACAGTGCTATATCTTTTGTTTTTCGGTTAGATGTGGGAACTGTTCCGACAGTGTGGTATCTCTTGTCTTTCTGTTAGATTTTAGAACTGTTCCGACAGTGTGGTATCTCTTGTTTTTCCGTTAGATTTTGAAACTGTTCGACAGTGTGGTATCTCTTGTTCTGTTAGATTATAGAACTGTTCCGACAGTGTGGTATATCTTGTTTTTCTGTTAGATTTTGGAACTCTTCCGACAGTGTGATATCTCTTGTTTTTCGGTTAGATTTTAGAACTGTTCCGACAGTGTGGTATCTCTTGTTTTTCTGTTTGATTTTGGAACTAGTCCGACAGTGCGGTATCTCTTGTTCTTCTGTTAGATTTTAGAATTGTTCCGACAGTGTGGTATCTCTTGTTTTTGGTTAGATTTTAAAACTGTTCCGACAGTGTGGTAATCACTTGTTCTGTTAGATTGTGTACCTGTTCCGACAGTGCGGTATCTCTTGATTTTCTGTTAGATTTTGGAACTCTTCCGACAGTGTGATATATCTTGTTTTTCGGTTAGAATTTAGAACTGTCCCGACAGTGTGGTATCTCTTGTTGTTCTGTTAGATCTTGGAACTGTTCCGACAGTGTGATATATCTTGTTTTTCTGTTAGATTTTGGAACTGTTCCGATAGTGTGGTATCTCTTGTCTTTCTGTTAGATTTTGGAACTGTTCCGACAGTGTGGTATATCTTGTCTTTCTGTTAGATTTTAGAACTGTTCCGATATTGTGGTATCTCTTGTTTTTCAGTTTATTACTTGTAATATCCATCTTTATACATTTTCATAAAATGTAAGCGTACAACATTTGTGTTGCATAAATTATCATAGAAAACGTTTGATAACAAATTCACCTGTGCATAAGTCGTTATTCATGGTTACAAATTATAATTCTAGTAAAAATGTTAAATATAATTGACATCAAAAGGTTTCATGGCAAGGGTCCTACAGACACTTTGAGGATACGTGACCCTTGCCTAGGGAAGTTAAATGAATGATTAGAGTCTAATCTTTCCTCTTAAAGAATATCGTCTCATCTGAATTATTTTTCCTTCTTACCTACTTATATCATTAGTCACTGTATACGATCTTGTACTTGAAATAGAGAAGACTTTTGCATTTTTTTTTCAAGAAATTATATTAAATACAAGTTGTAGTTAGTGCCATTTATTTGTGGGAAATTTAGAAATATTGACAGCAAACAGGTAAGTTATAGAACAAGTAACTAAAATATTACATCACTGCTTCACAAATATATATATGTATATGCTAAATATGGTATATTCTGGTAGAATTGGAACATTATACTTAATTTGGCTTACTTGGAAACACCCTTTCATTGTTTTATACATAGTATGAATATTCTTATATTTTTGTTTACATCAAAATTCAAAACTAACGTAGGACCGCTTGATTAAAAGAAGAAAAAAAGAAAATAAGAAAGAAAAAAGATACCAAAGGATGAACAAATTAAATATAGATAAATATGGTAAAGCTCATGCTATGTACAGGGGGAATCAACATAACATTAATGGACAGTCAATGATTACTGTTGGGTTTTTTTTCAGTCATATGGTGTGTTCAGAATTCCTACTTATATTGCTTCAAGTTTTCGTTTTCTTGTAAGTTCGTGCTGCCATATTACATGTTAATTGTGTGAATTATTTTGTTTTTTAAATAAACATATTTTATTGCTCTAATATAAGCAATGGGATTGGGCGCAAGTTATAAAAACATTACAAACATCCTCTCCCTACAATTTACAAGATAGCATACTACATGGCAAAACTCAATGAAAATAAATATTAGAACAATTTATAAGTGAAATTAACCTTTTACAATAAAGACAAACTAAATTTTACAAAGAAGAGGGGGGAAAAAGAACTAGTGAAACCTATGACTATTACGTATGAACGTTAGAGCTGTTATAAAAATATCAACATTTTGTGCTTCAGTTAAGTTTTCATTTCCATATAAGATTATATCTATATCTATAGCTCCGTAAATTTGACATATTAAAAATAGAGTATTTCTGATGTGTTCATTAATTGGACATTCAAGAAAACAGTGAAACACATTTTCGCACTCAAAACCACAAGCACAACGAACATTGTCCTTTAAATTAAATCTGAATAAATCGTAGTTAAGAATACTATAATTATAACGTAATTTAGTGTGAATAATGTTCCATTTTCGTACACCGGTAGAATACCAAACTGGAATTAAGGATTTGTATACTAGTTGCCTTTCAAAGTTAGTATAACTGGGGGCATTTCTATTCTCTAAAGCTAAGGTGTTCCAGGCACGAAGTGTAGATGGGAAGAAATTAGAATTTAGACTTAAACTATGGCTAGGAATGGTAAAATTGTGTGATGTTAGTAAGTAGCGTATGATGTCAGGTACGATTTCTACATAAAAAAAACTATTATCAGTTTGTTATTTTTATTCGTGCTGTGGGTAAGGGTTAGTGTTATGGTGTTTAACGCCACTTTCAACAATATTTCAGTTTTATTATAACGGTCATTTTTATTGGTGGAGGAAACGGGATTACCCGGAGAAAACCACTGACTTGACGCAAGTCACTGATAAACTTTATCACATAATTATCCGTGTCGTGTTATTTTGTAAACATAAAAACGTAGATATCTAATATAGAACACAAAACTCGTTTCTGGAACAACATTCATCATGTACGTGTACGCTCAAACTCAAAATATTGCAAAGTAAACATAACTTCAAAGGTTTTGGGAGCAAGGAAACCAAAGGGTCTAAACAGCGTAGTCAAATTCGGCTACTGTTATCTATTCCTGAAGGAGGAGAACTTTGGTTTTAGTAATTTTTACATTATGTAGGAACTGAACATTTTCAATGATAAATATATTTATGACCCCTTAAATGAGCACCCTCCTGAAACCACATAAAATAATAGAGGAACATTTTTGCTCTGTTCGTTCTACATATAATAACAAGCATTATTGTCGTTAAGGGCATTTATTGTAAAATGCCAAACGTTTTTAATAAAAAAAACAACTATAAAAGTACCAAAAAAACATATATAAAAGTGACTAGATAAACAATGCAAAATACTGAATTGGTACATTCATAACATAAAAACTACTACACTAAATCCACAGACCCTTTCATGCCAGTGGCGAAGCATTCTCTACTGGTTGGATGATACCCTTGGGTAGTAACAGTCCATCAGCAGAGATATCGACCCAGTGGTAGTAAACAAAAACCGTAAGCATCCAATCTAATACACATTCATAAGGTACACTCATAGTCAAGATGTTTGAAAGATAAATAATTTAAAAATCTTTTGGAGAAAAAAAAATTAAAATCGAATACCACAGGGGCTCGTGGCACGGAATTGTTACCCCTTTTTAACTTTCTGCTTGCATATTTATGTTCAATACAATTAATTTATTATTACACCTCTTTTCCCTTTATTTAACTTGTTCGTGTCCATAACCATATTCATGCAATCTTATGTTAACAGCTACTTACATGTGTCGACCCTATATACGCTTATTTTCCACAAGGCAAAACAGTTCGGCAGTTTAAGGATCTTATAACTGCTCACTTCGGGTATGGTTAATGTACATTGCTTTCAATATTTCATTCAAACTAGGGCATGTATCAATTTCTAAAAGACGTATTTAGATTTATTTAGATTTATATACGTAATGTTGTAAGTCATATTTCATCGTTTAATTTTGATGTTAATTAGCTGAAAATAGCTGAAATATAATCAATGGTATATCTTTATGTCTCATAACCATGTTACATGGTAAAGAGATCAATATCAAAAATACAAACATATTTACATCAGTTTCCGAAAGGAAGTAAACAAATCAATATCAACTCAATAGCTACCTAAGGACATACTTTACTCTTAGCTTTTCTAATGAATTTACATAATTCAACCACAGAATTTGAACACATCAAGGCACAATATTTTACAGTTCTTGGACTACATCTGTAGTTTTGGGGAATCAACCTGGCTCTGTCCTGTATAAAGTCAGTGCATTCGAACCAATAATGAAACTCGTCTCCCAACTCCATACCCTGACACAAAATGCATACTCTATTCTCTCGATTTATGTTTTGCCACCGACCGATTTCAATGGGAAGTATGTGCTTAGAGATACGGAAACGACAAAGTAAGAATAAGTCCTTATCCTTCAAAATGTCCAAATAATTTTCAAAAGATATTCCCTTTTAGTATAATATATAATTCAAAACATTGGGTGAATTATCTACAGACGTACTCCAAGTCTGTTTAAACTGATCTATTAAATTCATCTTAACAACATTACCCAACCATTTTTCCTGTATACAATTCTGGTATAGCCATATATATGATAAACCACTCTTAACTAAAATATCCTGGATATTGTTTATCTATAATCCATCTCTTATAAAATTATTGTTATTTATAAAGTAATGTATAACATATGTGAACAATTTTACTTTGTTTCCCCATAATAATCTTACAACATAAATTTATCATTCTAACTTTAATATTAATTCTGATGGGATTTCTTCCTAGTTCATCGTAGACCATATAATCGGGAGTTGAAGTTTTTAAATGTAGAAGTAGCTTACATAATTTCAAATGTAGCCTTTCAATAATTTCGTTATTTCCAAATCCCCAAGTTTCACACCCATAAAGTATTATTAGCTTGACCATACTGTCAAATAGTTCTAATTGACAATGTATATATAAATTATGAAATCTGCCCCTTTTTAGTAACTCATACATAGTTTTAGTTCCCCTGTTCACCAGTCCTTTCTTAGCATTACTAAATGACCCTGACCTGCTGAATTTTATTCCAAGATACAAAACATATTTTACAATCTCGAATTCCTTATCTTCATACTAAACATGAATGTTTGTTGGCAATTTTCCCTTGGAAAAAATCATAATTTTTGCTTTGTTTATATTTACTTTAAGTTTCCATTTGATGCAGTATTCTTCGAATATATCCAACCTATTTTGTAAATTACTTGCAGATTTTGCCAAAAGAGCAGTATCATTTAATAGCATACATAATCACAAATAATTTAGCATAATAACCAAGATATTGTTCTAATTCATCAGATAAAGTTTCAAACCAGTTGTATTATTATGTCCTAAAAATGTTTCCAAATCATTTAAGAATAAAGAAAATAAGAAAGGAAATAGGAAACTCCTTGTCTGACTCCGTTCCCACATGTAAAAATTCGGAAAATTCATTATCATACGTAATTCTAGATTTCGAATTGTACATTTTACCATTAATATGATTCATGATTAATTTATACCTTAAACCCTCTCTCTAAACAGTATCGAAAGCTTTTTTCAAAATCTATGAATACACGGAACATTGTTTTCTTTTTCAAGGTTAAAAGTTCAAATAATGAGTACAAAGAAAATATATCATCACTGGTTGAATACCCATGTCTAAGACCTACTTGGCTTTTGTTGATCAACACAAATTTGTCTGAGTAAGCATTCAATCTTTTATTAAGCATAGAGGTAAAAAGTTTCCCTAGCCAGCTCAAAATCGAAATTGGTCTATAATTTTTAGGATCATCAGATTTCCCCTTGTTTTTGAATATGGGGATACTATTTCCTGATTGCCATGTACCCGGTTCTTTACTTGAATCGAATATTCAATTAAACAATTTAGCATAGATTGGTATCAGCAAATGTGCTGATGATTTCATATGTTCATTTACTATATTATCATCGCCATTTGCCTTCTCGGATCTTAAATCTTTGATAAACTTTTATATCTCATCTGCGGTAATTTCTGCATTTATTTCAATATTGGGGGTATTTATAAAATGAGGTTCTATATCCAGGAGATCATGATCATTATCTATGTTATGAGGAGGTTCATCTAATTTTTTGAAAAAGTCAAAAATTGAGATAATAGAAATATTTGGCTGCTTCTTACGACAACCTGAATTTAATATTTTTCAATATTCTTTACTATTGTTCTATCTTAATTCCTTCAGCTTTTGTCTCATTTCTTTCCTATGATGAACGATACTTATGTCGAGCAGCTTTTTATACTCTTTTCTGCCTTCTTCGTTTCTAATTTTGAAGATTCTGTTTTATTTCTCTTATGTTTACTCTTTTTATAATTATTTTTTATAATTTTGTCTAGCATATTTACAGTCTAATCCGGACCATGGCTGTTTAGATACACTTTCTTTACTCTTTTTCTCTCTCATTCTTCTCGATCTCTTAATTCCAAAAGTTGTCATAGCTAAAGTTGTAAAAGGTTTACTGAGCTTTTCAACACAATTATCAAGTTCAGCTTGTGAAAAATGTTCCGGACTGAGATTATTCACAGAATTCTCTAAGTCATTCATAAGCTCTAAGTCTAGATTTTCAAGAGAAAGGACATTTTTAGAATTTTCCACCTGCGTGGTTTTTATATACGTTATCGTCACCTATAATGTTCGGCGATTACTTCATACATGAATAGTGTTTAACATGATCTATACAAATTGATATTGGGAATGGACATCTGAAAGAAGTTTTCTAAATTCTAACACTTGTAAATTAGTAATATGCTTTAAGTACTCTGGAGATGCAATGGTATAGTCTACACCACCAACATTTTTACATTGTAAATTTACCAATATATTTGTCCTCACCTATTCTACCATTTAAAATGAACACATCATTATATTTACAAAAATCTAACAATTTTCTAGCATACTGGTTTATAACCTTATCTTCATTAGCCCGTCTGAGGGGAATACCTAATTCTTTCAACATATATACATTACTTGTTAATTCTCATAAATAAATGTGCAACATTCTCATCGTTACCTGATTCTCTTTCAAAATCAATAAAATAGGGTTCTTTTGAAGTCCTGCTATTAAAATCACCATGTAGACAAAGATATTTATATACATTTTGAAAGTTTTGAAACTCATTTTCAATTCCACTTAATGCGTCAATCGACGCATATTTAGAATTTTCTGGTGGAATATTTATAATATCACAATCATCAGTTTTGGTTTCAACTAAATATAGAATATTAAAATCATTGATCATTTCAATAAATTCTGGGTAGTTAAGTTTTGTTTTAATTCCACAACAATTGAGTGTAAGTAGTCTAACATTATCTACATTATCTTTGCAAGCATTTAAACATAAACAACAAGTTTTCAAACAACTATCAATTGTACAAATACATTTACTGTTATTTCAATCATTCGTCCGTTCTGAATTTAGCTCATCAGAGGAGTTAGTTAACACATTATTATCATCGTTACTTGTCCTTAGGTTTTCTTAATAACAGATATCTGGTGTAGAGCTGACCCGTGAACGCTTACCGGTTTGTCGATACGAAGCGGGTTCTGAGGGGTGTATGGCTGGTCTTCCACTGCAACTACCATTACATGTGTGTCCTCCGTCACTTCGCGTTTTGGAGTATGCAGATTATTGTCTATATAAAGTTTGTCACGCATCATCCTTTGTGAAGTGGCCATTATCTCGGGCTTTTTTCATCATTGGATATTATTGTTTCTACTTGTTCTCAACTTCTAGCGGGAATTGTTGGTAAACTCAAACCGGTTTCCCGTTCAGTTTTTACGCATTTTCTAGGACATATGCCAAATCTCTGTGATAGATAAAGCTAGCGACAATCAGTCTGTAGATCGGATAACCTTTTTTCCGCATGTTTTCATTCTCTGGTTTTCTCGGACCAAATCGGTGAACATTACCAAATTCTATCCAATGTTCGATTCCGAGTTCTTGTCCTAAGAAACCACGTAGCTTGTCTTCTGTATTCTCATACGGTGTTTCCTTCAAACCAGTAGATACCAGATTGTATTTCATCGATCTACACTTTAGGTCCAATAATGATTCCTCCTTTTTCCTCTCTCTCATTCTTAAACATTCTAATAGCAGTTTCCATCTCTGACAACTTTGCTTTAACGGTAATATTTTCTCTTTTCACCTTCATTATTTCGGTTTCGTTCTCCTTGTATGATTCTTTTGTTTCGTCTAATAAGTTACTGATTCCTTGAGTATTACTGCATTTGCTGTTGGGACCAGGGTGGCTTAATGAGTTAGGATGGAATTGAGTTTCATTACCTAACAACTCATACAAACATATCACCAATACGGCGTGGGTTCGCTCCCGGCTTTGTAAATTGCAAAATAGGGTGCACTCGACTCGCAGTCGCATGTGATTAAGTTTACCATTTGCTTGCCCATGGTCGGTGGTTCCCGCTGGGTACTCAGGCTTCTTCCACCACTAAAACTCATTGTTGGATTACCTAACAACTCATACAAGCATATCACCAATACGGCGTGGGTTCGGCCCCGGCTTTGTAAATTGCAAAAAAAGGTGAACTCGACTCGCAGTCGCATGTGATTAAGCTTACCAGTTGCTTGCCCATGGTCGGTGGTTCACTCCGGGTACACCGGCTTCTTCCACCACTAAAACTGGTCGCCATGATATAGCTGAAATATTGTTGAAAGTGGTGTTAAACACTTAAAATCAATCAATAAATCAAATCAATTTCTGTGTACTGTTGTTTCAATTTGTTACCTCCCTTTCGACTGTAGGATACTTTCTGTGTTACAGACTTAATTGATGTTTTGGTCTCGTCTAGTTCATCAACTAATTTGTTACTTTTTTCACAATACTGTTCAATCTTGTGTCCATTTTGGACAACAGTTGAAGGATATTACTTAGTACTGAATCAGAATAAATTGTTTCATTTTGTCCATACAACACATCCCTACTTTTGTACTTCTGATATTTGTGGTGCCTTCGATGTCTTTTTATTTTCATTTCTCTGACTGCTGCCGTTGCCGTGTTTTTTCCCCAGTATTCGACATTGTTTATATGTTCTCTCTCCTCTAGACCCTCAATTTGTTCAATATTGTTTACTTACTACAAATGATTGCACTCGATTGTCACGGAGGCCTAGGTATATAAATGGGTTGGCGTTCTGTACTGTTTTTCATTAGAAAAATAAATATCATGCATCCAACTTTTTCTCAGATCCTAGACGGGAATCAAAACCCATTGTCTATTAAATAATTCAGTTCCCAAAACAAAGTCGAATAGTTGCAAAATTACTGTAGTTTAAATCAAATTATTAAGAGCTCAAGACACTAACCTGTCTTTCTTCCCTTCAGAGATGGTGTAATACAACGAATAATAATAATAGTAAAAAGAAATGATCCGTCATTGGCACCAGATTTATATCCAATCAAGTACGCAATATGTTACCACCTTACCCAATGCTTTCTATATTGACTGAAAAAAGACCAAAATGTTGTATTTCTAATATTATGACTGTCGGTACGGATGAAGGTTACTCCAGAGACTAGCGCAGTGTGCTAAATAAGATATAAAAATGTACAACCTTTCTACTACAAATTGTATCACTTGGTCTATACCTCTGTTGGTGGACATGTTTTCCCCGAAGCTATCATCAGCTCAGTAGTCAGAGTATCGGCACTGTCATGATTTATCAGATATATATATTATTGTAATTTCCCAAGTAATGCAATTCTTATTAAAACCTTAATTTCTACCAGGTAGTAATCATGTTTATGTCCTTTGGAGTTGTTCCTCTCAAAGGATTATGAATTATTTGGCTCCTCCATATTTCCGACTGTGGGTGTACCTGATGAAGGTTATTTGTAGAAAGGCGTACACTAAAGTAGATATGTACATGTTTATTACTATCAATGTATCGATATCTCTACTGATGGACTTTTATCTTAGTTCTCGAGGGTATCACCCGCACAGTAGTCTATAAGTCTACAGAAGTACAATGTTGATAATTTGAAGACAGACTGTTATACGTTTTAAGTTGTAGGAGAGATTTGCTATTTTAAAGAGGTCATTCCAAGAATCATCTGAACAAAATTTTAGTTAGGTTGTCGCAGACTTTTGCATCAAGTTTTGTCAAATCGATATCATGGCAACTCAATATTAAGTCGTCTATTGTGACAAATATAGAAGATTTCATCATTTGAATATTTCTCGACAGTTTCATCATATTCAGTGCTAATTTTAATAAATCAAGCATTTCCTCTCATGATAAATACACGTAAATAATTTTTGAAATTCATCATCCACAAATGTAGAAAAACACCTTCAAATTTCGTGTATTGCAAAATATATTATACAAATATAGTTTTTGAATGAGGTCGATACATGGTTATATCGACCAAACAGAAGTATATCGACTGAGGACGTAGTCCGAAGTCGATATACTTCTGTTGGTCGATATAAACCACGTATCGACATCATACAAAAGCTACAATTGTTATATTATTAATCCACATTATTGACAAATATAAGGAGAATTTAGCAGGAATTAAAAATATTTGTCCAATGCTGTAACTTTTGATTTTTGTATATATATCACTGCATTTTTCTTTATGGATTTTGTAAACACACAAAAGCACAATAAAATGTAACACTTTTTATTTGTTTTTCTTCAAACTCAACAAGTTTGTAATTCAAATAACAATTTTACCATTTTAACATTGAAAAAGTCTATCCTCTGAGTTAACCACGTGGTCATGTTTTGGGAAAATTTATGTTTATTTTTAGTAACGTGCTGTATGACCGTGCAATCTGCTATTTTCTATATTACAAATTTGTTGACAGTCCAACCTTTATTTATACAGTATATCATGTGATTTAGTATCT
>MJUT01012362.1:981738-1000432 GCA_002080005.1 Gigantidas platifrons | reverse complement strand
TCTTGTAATAATCTCTTAATAACGATATGGGAATCTTCATATGGTAGTAAGCATGCATGTACATTTTTGATTAAATCTCATTTAAATGGAGAACGAGTTGCATGTATATTAAGGGAAATACCTCCTTCAAGATTGGTCCGATAAAAATCGGGTACCAATAAGGTAATCTCCATAAAGTTCAAAACAAGCATGGCAAAATTTTGATAAATTCTCATTCAAAACAGTGGGGGCGTTGCGCGGGCAGTGCAAACTTTCGATGGCAATAACCCCTTCAAAAATGGCATAAATTCCGTAACTATCTGCCAATTTGTATATCATGCAAAGTTTTGAGAAAACACTTCCACTTCAAAAGTAGGAGGAGTTGTGTATACTGACTTTTGTGAAGGACGGAGATGATGAAAGCAAAAATGTCTTCTCCATAATATGAGAGACAGGGTGTGATAAAATTAACGGTAGCTGTTACAAGGAAATGCTACAAAAATCTATGAAATAAACATAATGGAGCAAAGGCGTCATTAATGCAGATTGGGACTTTATCATTTCAATTGCGTATTTGAAAAACATCATCCTTTTTAAACACGCAAAATATCATATGGTTATTGTTTGTGTGTGTAACCTCCTTTCAGAATTCATTTGGGCAGGGATTCGGGTATTAATTAATTACTAAAAAATTGCTAAAATCTTAAATGCTTTCAGAATTTTCATAATGATGTCCTATACTTGAGGAAGCATATACATATAAATAAAACATTACAGCTGTTTTTTTCAACCATCATCAGTGGAAATTTACTTCAGAATATGAGGAAAGCTGCAACATGAAAAACATTTCCACCGAGGAAAATTTCGCACGATATACATTTATATTTTTGCAATATCACCCCAAACAGTTGGAAAATCAAATTTAAATACAAAGCACTGATTCACAGAAATAAAACAAACTATTCAAAATGTTCGAATATACAGGTAAGCTGAATTTGAAGATGATAAATAGCCAATATACCAGCATTCCTGTTTCAGGGCGAGTACAATTGATTTTTATTTTTGTCGACAAAGGTATATACTGCTACAAACATTTTTTTTCTAGAAAATTCTACAACTGGCCTGAATGCTCACAGTTAAATCACTTGAAATAAATGTGCTTTTCCATTTAAATTGTAGATACGTTGTAAATATAACTACATCATAGATATCCGGTGATTTTCTATGTGAAATATATTGTTTTGTACAATATGAAAATTCGCATGATTTCGACAGATATCATTTAAAACTCTGAAATATTCTAAAACAAAATGGAATTTGTGAAAAGTATATGTAACTTAATAGGAAATGAATTTCATTATTTATTTGTATGTTATCATAGTGATAAAACAGAAATCGGAAAACACTTTATTCCACAATAACAAAGTAAATTAGAAAAATCTCAACAGAAAAATGAAATGTTCATTATGTAACATATGTTTTTTTCTATCATATTTATCTGTTTTTATAAAGAAAAACAACCACTTAGCCCCACTTCCCAAAGACATTTTATGTGTTCATTTATATGTTTTGTAGTTATGCTGTTTGTTGTATTATGTTAAAAGGTACGGAAACCGGATGCGGGATTTAGGGGTATTCACGCTGTCGTTTTGCTGGCGTATTCTAGAGGACGAAAACGCAAAGTTTAAATATTGACATAAAAAAGTCTTAATGGCCGCATAATTTAATGTAATAAATATAAATTTTAACAAATTATAATGTATTGTACTGTGCAGCTATGTAATTTTATTGTTCAATGATATATCATTGGATACACTCTAATTGTATATTTCTATTATTTTAAAACTTTTAGAAATATTAAAAATTTAAACGCAGTTGAAAAAAATAGTTAAGTAATTGGGAAGGTTATGAATATTCCCGTTAACACTGAGTTTATTTATTGTGTGAATTACCAGTTTTCACAATTATTCTTGCGTTGGTACAGTTACTACGGTAACTCTTAGAACACACAATGTTAATATTTAGTTATTTGCTTCTCATTTTAGAGGGGAACAACCTTGATGGTTTTTATATCTACATATCAGATACATTTAAGGGGCAACATCCAGACAGGGGACATCTGTGTGTTCACGACCAACAAGATGGTTATGCATACACACTACAGAATATAACATGTGATTATCATGGTCGATATGTAGTAATTTATAATCAACGGAACAGGACAGGGGCTTTCCTTGAACTTTGTGAGGTTGAAGTATATGGTAAGATTAAATATTGACTGTTAGTTTTTCTTCGATCTACGGCTTCTGACTACACTATTGATATCGTCAAACTTTTATATATTGCACCGATGCACATGTTGGAAATCTTTTTTTTAAACTTAAATGTGACAAAAGAAAATAGTTTATCATAATATCATATACTATATTGCAAACATGGCGGATGTCTTATAAGAGGAAACAACTGCTTACCCTTCGCGAGTGACTGAGTTCACCTCCGGGTTTTTGGTGTGGGTCCGTGGTGCTCATTTAATTAGTTTTTTATGTTGTCCTATGATGTCTCTTTACGTGCTCAGTTCCGTGGCTGTGATGTCCCAAACGATTTCCGCATAAGAACGATGTTCTTTACCTCCAATTGTTTGTTGGAGGGCTCTTGTCTTATTATTTTTTGTGTATGTTTGTATATAGTGATGTCCAACATTTTTATGTTGCTCATCTTTTGAGCTTTCTGTATTGGTTTTTATTTTTTTTGGCTTTATTCGTCTTCGTCCTGTGCCTTGTGACTTTGTAATGTGTCAATTCATGTCAGGTGATTTAATTATAAAACGTATATAAACTGTGTCTTACTACTAATATATATTTATAAACCTTAAATTACTAAATAAATACAAGACACAGGACGAAAGACAAATAACAAAAATAAATAACAAAAATAAAAAACCAATACAGAAATCTAAAACGATGAGCAACACAACAGACCTATTTATTTGATACTTGTCTGAAATTCGACCAAAATCGAATTCGGTTAACAGCATTGTTGATATAAAGAAATACGGCATCCGCTTTGCCACTCAAAATTAATGTCAATGACCTTTTGGTGAATGTTGTATATTACAATGCTAATAGAGCCACATTTGCTGAGGCTTTATAAATGTTGTAAATTTAATGGCACCTTTGTATGACATTTTACTTCTCTTCAATATGAATGATATCAGAGATTATCAAATTAAAACTTTTAAACAATATGATTTCATATTAAAGCAACGTACATGTGTAACCTTTTCTACATTGGTCAATGCATCGAACGATGAACGCATATTGGCCGCGGACTTCGTCCTCACACGATATACCTTTTTCTGGTCGATAAAAGCATACATTGACCTCATCAATAGGCTAAAGTTGTATAATTCTATAATTACACTTTTTGAATTTACTTTTGTATTACTGTTGTACACCTTCTTGAAGAACATTTACATGTACTGGCCTACAAAAGAAAGATACTAAAATCAAAAATTATATTTCTTTGTAATATTATATATTTACACCTACCTGTGTAATGGGTAAACTAAACCAAAAAAATCATCTTAAGAATAGAAATATTATCCTATATGGCATGAAACAGCTTAGAGATATATGAAGATTAAATTTTATTTTAATGATTGTCCCAGTGCCTACTCTCTAATAATTGGTTCCAAGTCCTATGACATCAAGATTTAACAATAAGCAATACATCAATAAATCTTCTAAATCGTCTTTACTAGGTAAGATATACAAGGCCCGGTGATTCTCTAGTATACATTTCTGTGTCTATCAAAGCAAACTGCGATATAAGTATCATGCTTTGGGCGTTGAGTATGATGTAATAAAAAAGAGACAAATTAGTCAATTTAATTAAAATTGTGATTAGCCGTCAAGCAAATATATAGAAAGTTTATATTATGGTAGGTTGCATCTTGGGAAGGTATGGTAATGCATGTGCCTATAGCTGTTCTACACACTGCAATGATACAACTTGTGATATAAAGACAGGACATTGTGTGTGTGCACCTGGATATAGAGGACAAAAATGCACGAAGAGTAAGTGTGTTTATTGTCATACAAGGTACCTATATTAATTCAGTGCACATATCCTATTCTTTCAATTAGGTGAGTTTGCCTTGCTCCCTCTTTATCGAGGCCTTTGAAGTATAGCTGAAATCATATTTTTTCCTCAATAAATGGATTTTTAACGAAATGAGAACATCATCTGTTTCTGAGGGTGCCAAAATTGAACATATCAATGTGAGAAAGTAACACAATTACACACACCAAACAAAATTAAACACATGCCTCCCGAGGGAAAAACTCCAAAATATCCCGACACCACAATTTCCCAATTTACGGTATTGAAGAAAAAATAATATATTCTATATTTAATATTTCAGTTGTGTTCAACGCAAAACAGTTGGGAAATCATATTTGATTTAAAGTAGTTTAATTTGACCCAACTTTAATCGAATCGCAAAATTAACCAAAAACAAATGATGTCTATCAAATTCAGACATGCTGTTAATACATCAGATGAAACAGAATGAACATATTTATCATAGAAATGAATAGTGTTATTTTGTTATTTTATTCGGTGGTTAGTTGCATGATATTGTAGGTTGAACAGTCACATTCCTAAGGGAATAAGCTGAAACTCGGAAATATATACAGTAAGAAAAATCTTACAACTTTTTGTCCCGAAAACCACAATAGTCATCTTATTGACAATGTTGATCGCAGCATATTTGACATTTTGTTAATTATTGATCATATGAGATATTAATTATTAGTATATTTTTTTTGCAAGACAAGGATCATCAGGTCCATATCTTATGAGCTCGAACTTTAACACAGCTTTGTGATTTTTTTATTGTTGTGTTTTGATCTTTTTTTTAAATGAAAGGTTTAGTGACGTCACGTTAGACCGCACATGACAAATGACCAACAGCTGATAATTTCTTGTATCACGAGTCGGTGGTCAACTGAACGTTGTTACTAAATTTATCGGGTAGTAAAGATCAAAGGAAACTAACAAATTACCGATAAAAGAATTAAGTACTTGAATCACCGAATGCCATGATGGTGCGATGGTGGTTATGCGCACAATAATCGTGCAATACAGTATCGTTTAGCGCCTCTATTGCCACCGTTTAAGTATTTATATTCCCGAAATTCAACTAAAACAATTCCTCACAATTACGGTGTAGTATATGTAGAACCGATTTGTAGAACTATGTCATTCATACAAAGTCTAAAGAGTTGGTCTGTGTCTATCATTATATCTAAGTGACAATTCAATAGAAGTGAGAACAAGTTACATTTCTATGAGGTGATGGTGTCTGCTCTGTACCAGACTAGCACGCTCAGTTGGATTTGTGTAGTGCTTGCTCACTGAAATAACAGTCCGCCTGTAGACACGTCGTTCCACACGGACACATTATCTTGATTCCAAGTCAATCAGTCATTGTTCTTACTCCTTAATGCTGAGTGCTGATCGGAGAAGTAGCAATACCAATTTCATAGTCTTTTGTTTAACCCAACCGAGACGCGAACCCACGACCCTCCACACTTGGGGTGAGCACCCTAACCACTACAACACCGAGGCGATTATTACCCTTTAAAATAACAATGAAAAATGAACGATGTAGGAGCGAGATTATTTCAATTTTCCAATTATGAATTTATGTAGCAACATTCCATCATATGGAAGGGACTGTCGTGTTCGTGATCGTATGGTAGTTGGCTTTACGACTTCCTATGCAATCAATGCCTATCACCACTAACATTGTGAGTTGGAACTGCATTCATGGCAAGGTGTACTCGATACAACATTATTTGATAACGTTTGTCAGTGACTTGCGTTATATTGTTGGTTTTCTGCGGGTACTCCGGTTTCATCCACCAATACAACTGACCACCACGATATAACTGAAATATTTTTGAAAGTGGTGTAAAACACCATAAACCAAAATAAACCATTATATGGAGTACACGTATCACAGCTGAAAAGATACTTTAAGAATTGTGTTTTGTCGTTTTCTATTGATTTATAGCTCTTGGTCACGTCTTAGTGCATTCTGACCATGTTTCATTTATTCAATTCATCGAACAGCATTGCATTTGTTTAATCGTACTAATACAATACAATTTGCAGAAATACACCAAAACATCGAGGTACATCCTTTTATTTATTCAGAAATAAACCGTAGATATCAAATTCAGTGTGAACGACACGTTTATGTAATTAGCTTCCGAAAGCAAAATAATAAGCAAACATTTTTGAGTAGAAGAACACCAAAAGAGCTAAAGTTACCTATTTCTGATGGACACGAACCATAATTTTTGGTAATAATTACAGCATTTAGGAACCGTAAATTTATATCATTAATATATCTAATAAACCATGTCAGTGCCGAAACACTGACTACTGGACGGATTATAATATCCTTGGAACTAATGATTGATTGTTTACAAAGCATCAATTTTCATCAATAATACTTTTGATTTCTGTATTATTTTGGAATTATTAGCATGTTCTGGAGGACGATATGGAGTCAACTGTAGTGAAACATGCAGTAATTGTGAACACAAAACTTGTAACCCAGTATCTGGTGTATGTCAGTACGGTTGTAAACCTGGTTGGAAAGGTGACAAATGTACACAAGGTATGACATCTTGTATGTAATAAATTAATGGTATATTTTCTTCACAAATGTATTTTGTGAATTTAAGCAACACACAAATAAATAGCATGATATTAACAGTTCCAATATATCGTCTAAAACGTTTTTGTCTGATGACGACTTCCAAGATTTACGACATATCAATGTAAAATCAGAAAGGGTAAAAGTGTATTGAATATAGATTTAAGCTCAACTTGGATGTCATATGCACAATGGTCTACAAGGAAGGTTGTGAGTAAAATTTACATTTAGCAAATCCTGATATCTTTTTTAAGAGACTCATACTCATGTCTTTTCCACTCGCATACGTTTAATTCAACGAATTCTACTAGCATATCAACAGTCGTTTATTCTTATATTTCAAAATGTTTGTCGGATGATTTCAACAACTTGTTGAAGTGTATTCTGTCACTTGCGTTCAGATGACGAAATATGGTATTGACAATTATATTTTGGTTCAAATTTGACTACAGTTTCCTTATTATGTCTAACGATGGCATTGTGTAGTGTCTAATATTTAAAAGATGGTTGAGGTCATCGGCTGTCTTTAATAGAACTAATATTAAACATATGCCAATGTCTGTGTCACGAAGATCAAATGTTTTATGTATAAGTTCAAGAATTGGGCGTTTGTCATAGCAACACCGCTCACCCAGTTATATATGAGTATTGACATTTTACTCAGATGGAGAACACTTGCATGACCACATCATATTAATAAAAGGGGTGGATTGGACATATAAAACTGATTTAACCCCGTCACTCTTTATTGAAATGTGTGCACCAAGCCAGGAATGTGAGCGGTCATGTATATGTGTAAGGGATATCGATCTTACCTCTGTATTTACGATGTGTATATTGAGTTTTGAAAGTGTTCCAACAGTGTGGTATTTCTGTGTATTAAGCAATTTCTTTAATAACAATACACACGTTAGTGTCGAATTTGCATCATATTCCTTCTCTGGTTCCTGGATTATGTTCCTATGATTTGTAGAATGTAATACTGGATATTATGGGCCGAGATGTTTGACAAAGTGTGGGAAATGTGAAGGAAACAATTGCAGCAGATTCAATGGTGACTGTACTAACTGCTTACCAGGATGGAAAGGCCAAAGATGTGATAAGCGTAAGTTAGTAGTGTATAGAACAAGTTGTACACTATCAATAGTCTACAGCTTATGAACTATGTCTTGATTGATGCCCTACCTCAAAACCTGTTCTTATAGGGAATGTGTGAACATGTGTCTATCCTTAGATTCTGAAAAAGCTAAAGATAGGTTACAGTACATTAAGGTCCATCTCCACGTGAAACAACATTAAATAATTTGACTTCACTACCCAATACACAACTATTCCCTACTCTAAACTAAAATGCTGAGTAATATAATACGTTTTCCTATGCTTCATAGAAAAGAATGGCCAACGTAGATCCAAATACCTTGCTTAGAAAGGGGAATATACTTTTTGCGGAACAAACATTCTTTCAAAAAGTTCTCTGAAATTGATATTATCAAAATGTTCAAGCTTTTAATTAGCAACATAGTTGCTATGTTTTGCGGTTGTATATTTCAACAGACAGTCGGCATTCATATATGTACCAAATTGTGCTTCTATTCTCGCCAGCATCTTTATTTATTCGTATAAGACAGACCTCAAACATGGGCTTCTCAAGGAAGCGAAAAGAAGCTAACCCGATCCTTCAATTTCACGTTCCGCTTTATAGATGATGTCCTTTCCCTAAATATTTCTAAGTTTTGTGAGTGATTATTTGCATCGCATCTATTTCAATGAGCATAAGAGATACCACATATACAATAAGGTCAGCTTGATATGTTGACATACACCTAGAAATTGACAGTGAGGATCGGTTAAGAAACGACAAAAATGATTTTAATCTTCCGATTATGAACTTTCCTTTATATGTAACAACATTCCAGCAGTACCTATATATACAGTATATCCCGTTCAGTTGATACAATATTACAGAGTTTGTGGTACCTATCATAATTTGAAAGAGTGTTCCGCTAACAAGCAAGCTACTAAGATGTGTATTTAATGTGAATCAGTGGTTTATAATTGTTTTTAATGTTTATCAGCGGTATGGATATCGTTTTTGTCTGTTTGATAAATGGCCGTCATTTGTTTGAACATCTAATGTTTTCGATATCTTCGGAGTGGGCACTGGTCTTAATATTTTGGTTATTATTTTCATTCACAAATAGCTTATTTTTCATCATTACTATGCTTTCTAATTACAGCGTGTGATAAAGACACCTTTGGTGAAGAATGTAGGAGTAGTTGTCATTGTTTAAATGGAGACAGTTGTAACAACACGAACGGACAGTGTCTACGTGGGGAATGCGATGCTGGATGGAAACCAGGCACATGTTCTGAAAGTAAATATAAGTTATTTCTATTATGGAATTGAACTTTATGGTTAATATACATAATTTTTAATGGATTTGAACATGAACACAAATTTATCTAAAATCAATGAATAATCAAACGTAATGGTTCTTTTAAGAGATGTACGTTACATTCATTGTTTTATACTCACAAAAGATTATTAAAAACTGATAAGGTAATCATACAATATTAATATATTCACTAATTCTTCTTTTGTATAACTCGTGTTTATGTTGGCGATATTACTTTTTCCTATATATAACACGCAAAATGTGACATTGGTTATTAGTCACGTCTTTTCTAATAAGTAATATTTTATTAAACTAATTCAACTATTAAGTCAAGAATCATCTAATAATCCTTTTAAAAAAGTGCATCGAAAGATTTTGTCATATCCTAAGTTAGTGGTCTTCTAGACATGAAAACCACCCCAGTGCATATTGCTGATCAGTGGTATATACTTGTACTTCATGTTTATCAATGAATCCATTAATTTAGAAAAAAAAATACATGTCAGTGCGTGTATGATTAACACTTATTGTCATCAATAATACATGTTCTTCCAATAGTTATTTTTGCGTTTCTCATACTCTCGTGGGATGTGGAATAAACTGTAGGAAACATGCTGTATTGGAAAACTCAAAATCTTGATTCCCAGCTAACGCTATTAGTAACAAAAGGGCATACACGAGGCTAGAGCATTCCGGAAAGGGTGTGTGTTGATTGTGCATGATAATTACATACATGTACACCACTAGGACAAGACGTAGTTGAGTTCAGTGTGTATAAAGAAGATCACGATCCTCGCAGTTCCATTTCCAAGCTACTAAATATCAAACGTTTGCTATGAGTTATAGATGGTCCATTGGAAGAAAACAGTTTCAGACCCAGTTCATTATATCCTCGTTTATCAACAATGTTCGTGCTTTCTCTAAATCAATGTTGATTATTTTTAGCATGTTCTCAGGGAAAATATGGACGCAACTGTCGGGATACATGCAGTAATTGTAAACATAAAATGTGTAACCCAGTAACTGGTGTATGTAAAGAAGGATGTATACCTGGATGGGAGAGTGGCAAATGTAATCAAGGTATTAAATAATGTATACAATATATTAATGTTTAATTTTCTACACGAAGAACGTCAGTCTGACCGATAACTTCCAGTTTCTGGGCCGATTCGTTGACACTGACAATTTCACTAGCTGAGAGCAAAGAAAAAATATCAAAATTATCGATTAATTTCGTTATCAACATTCTGTTCAATTTCATTCAAATACAAAGTGTAAGTGTTTGGAAAATGAAAGGCACAATTGTATACACATTTACTTACTCTATTACAAGTTAATAATTGTAACAATAATAACATAGAGAAATTAAAAGAAAAATTGGTAAATAGTTGTGTGTTATGTGTATCAGTTTTAGAGATGTGCGTTTAATGTGTATCAGCAGTTTATAATTTATATTAATATTTATCAGTGATATGGTTTCGTGTGTTTGATAAAATAAGTGGTGGTCATTTGCATGAACATCTAATATTTTCGATATCTTCAGAGTAGACAGTGATCGTGTTCTTTTGAATTGACAAGTTACATTTATTATTGTCATTCACAAATCTCTCTTTTCATTATTGCTATGCTTTATAATTGCAGAGTGCAATCAAGGTACCTTTGGTGCAGAGTGCAAGAGTAGATGTCATTGTGTAAATGGAATCGGGTGTAATAACGTGAACGGACACTGTCCAAATGGGGATTGTGATTCTGGATGGAAACTACGCACATGTTCTCAAAGTATATTTAAGTTATTTCTACTATGGAATTGGACTTTATGGTTAATAATCATAATTTTGAATGGACTTGAACATGAACACCAATATATCTAAAATCAATACATAATCTAACGTAATGGTTCTCTTAAGAGATATACGTTACATTTATTGTTTTACACTCACAAAAGATTATTAAAAACTGATAAGGTAATCATACAATATTAATATATTCACTAATTCTTCTTCTGTATAATTCGTCTTTTTTTTCGGCAATATTATTTTTCCTATATATGACACGTATAATATGACACTGGTTATTATTCACACGTCTGTTCCAATAAGTAATATTTTATTTAACTAATTCAACTATTAAGTCAAGAATCGTCTAATCATCCGTTTCAAAAAGTGTTTCATAAAATCTCAACATCTTATTGAAACGTATTCTTTCACTCGAGTACAGATGATGGTTATATTTTGGTTCAAGGTTGACAATTGTTTCACTATCATGTCTTACGATGGCATTGTGCCGTATCTGATATTTAAATGATGGTTGGGGTCATCGGATCTCTTGTAGTTCCGATCATGCTTTCCTTGATAGGAGGTGTGTGCTTAGAATCAACTGGACTAAGGGTTCCTAGTGGTAAAGTTGAATTCAGGGAAAATAAATCATGCTGATGACCAGTTTGCTTAAGTGATAGAAGTTACATTTATGGTTTTATACTTGTACAAATAAGATAATTAAAAACTGATGAAGAGATCATACGAAATTAAAATCTTCGCTAACCCTGCTTTTATACTCCCCATGTTCTTTGCCGATATTACTTTTTCTATATATTACTTGTATCATATGTTAATGGATACTACTCATAACTATTATTAATTGTCCCTGATTTTGTCATATCATAAGTTAGTGGTCTTCTTATTGCTGACTTTTGGTATAGACTTGTAGTTTATGTTTATCTGTTAATCCAGTAATTTAGAGAAAATACATGTCAATGTGTGCATAATTGACACTATGTTTCATCAATAATACATTTGCTTGCTATTATTATTTTTGTGTTTTCTCATCCTCTCGTGGATGTATTGAATAAACTGTATGAAACATGCTGTATTGGAAAACTCAAAATATTGTTTCCCAGCTTATGGTAAAGGTAAAAAAAAGTCATAAGCGAAGCTAGAGCTTTTCTGAAAGGGCGTGTGTTGGTTGTGAGGGATAGTAACTAAGTATCAAACGTTTGCTGTGAGTTATTGATCGTCCACTGGAAGACAATAGTTTCAGCCTAGTCTATTATATCCTCGTTTATCAATAATATTCGTTCTCTCTATAATAAATGTGGATTATTTTGAGCATGTTCTCGGGGACAATATGGTTTCAACTGTAATGATACATGCAGTAATTGTAAATGGCAAACTTGTTTCCCAGTAACTGGTGTATGTAAATACGGCTGTACATCTGGTTGGAAGAGTGACAAAGGTAATCAAGGTATTAAATTTTGTACGTAATATATTAATGTCTTATTTTCTATTAAAAAAATACCACAAAAATGTAAATTAGGAATTAATAGACTACAAACAATTAACACGTACATCGTTAGCACTTACAATATATCTCCCAGAAAACAAAGATACACATTAATTAAATTTAAATGTTTATCAAAGTATTGATCATTCAATGATGATGAACGATTCTATCAATATCAAGAACACAAACAACTACCTCAAACCTCAAAATATTTGATAATTTAAGCGGTCGTCATTTTGTGTGGTCATTTATTGTTTTTAAAAGTTTCGGAGTCTACACTGATCGTGTTATTTAGAATTGAATGGCTATTGTTTTTATTTTCATACACATGTATGTTATTTTTTATTATTGCTATGCTTTCTAATTAGTGTGCGATCAAGGTACCTTTGGTGAAGAGTGCAAGAGTAGATGTCACTGTTTTAATGGATTCAGATGTAACAACGTCAACGGACAGTGTCCACGTGAGGATTGTGATGCTGGATGGAAACTACGCACATGTTCTGAAAGTATATTTAAGTTATTTCTATTATGGAATTGGACTTTATGGTTAATAAACATAATTTTTAATGGATTTGAACATGAACACAAATTTATCTAAAATCAATGAATAATCAAACGTAATGATTCTTTTAAGATCTATACGTTACATTTATTGTTTTATACTCACAAAAGATTATCAAAAACTGATAAAGTAATCATACAAAATTAATATATTCACTAATTCTGCTTTTGTACAACTCGTGTTTTTGTTGGCGATATTACTTTTCCTATATATGACACGTAAAATGTGACATTGGTTATTATTCACACGTCTTTTCCAATAAGTAATATTTTATTTAACTAATTCTACTATTAAGTCAAGAATCATCTAATAATCCCTTTCAAAAAGTGCATCGAAAGATTTTGTCATATCCTAAGTTAGTGGTCTTCTAAACATGAAAACCACCCCAGTGCATATTGCTGATCAGTGGTATAGACTTGTACTTCATGTTTATCAATGAATCCATTAATTTAGAAAAAACATACATGTCAGTGCGTGCATGATTAACACTTATTTTCATCAATAATACATTTTTTTCCAATAGTTATTTTTGCGTTTCTCATACTCTCGTGAGATGTGGGATAAACTGTAGGAAACATGCTGTATTAGAAAACTCAAAATCTTGTTTCCCAGCTAACGCTATTGGTAAAAAAAATGTCATAAACGACGCTAGAGCAATTCGGAAAGGGAGTGTGCTGATTGTGCAGGATAATTACATACATGTACACCACTAGGACGAGACGTAGTTGAGTTCAGAGTATATGAAGATCACGATCCTTGCAGTTCCATTTCCAACAGTTACTAAATATCAAACGTTTGCTATGAATTATAGATGGTCCATTGGAAGAAAACAGTTTCAGACCCAGTTCATTATATCCTCGTTTATCAACAATGTTCGTGCTTTCCTAAATCAATGTTGATTATTTTTAGCATGTTCTCGGGGAAAATATGGACGCAACTGTCGGGATACATGCAGTAATTGTAATCAGCAAATATGTAACCCAGTAACTGGTGTATGTAAAGAAGGCTGTATACCTGGATGGGAGAGTGGCAAATGTAATCAAGGTATTAATTAATGTATACAATATATTAATGTTTAATTTTCTACACGAAGAACATCAGTCTGACCGATAACTTCCAGTTTCTGGGCCAATTCGTTGACACTGACAATTTCACTAGCTGAGAGCAAAGAAAAAATATCAAAATTATCGATAAATTTCGTTATCAACATTCTGTTCAATTTCATTCAAATACAAAGTGTAAGTGTTTGGAAAATGAAAGGCACAATTGTGTACAAATTGACTTTCTCTATTACAAGTGAATAATTATAACAATAATAACATAGAGAAATTAAAAGAAAAATTGGTAAATAGTTGTGTGTTATATGTATCAATTTTAGAGATGTGCGTTTAATGTGTATCAGCAGTTTATAATTTATATTAATGTTTATCAGTGATATGGTTTTGTGTGCTTGATAAAATAAGTGGTGGTCATTTGCATGTACATCTAATGTTTTCGATATCTTCAGAGTCGACACTGATCGTGTTATTTTGAATTGACTAGTTACATTTATTATTGTCATTCACAAATCTCTCTTTTTCATTATTGCTATGCTTTATAATTGCAGAGTGCAATCAAGGTACCTTTGGTGCAGAGTGCAAGAGTATATGTCATTGTGTAAATGGAGTCGGGTGTAATAACGTAAACGGAGAGTGTCCACGTGGGGGTTGTGATTCTGGATGGAAACTACGCACATGTTCTGAAAGTATATTTAAGTTATTTCTACTATGGAATTGGACTTTATGGTTAATAAACATAATTTTTAATGGATTTGAACTTGAACACAAATTTATCTAAAATCAATGAATAATCAAACGTAATGGTTCTTTTAAGAGGTATACGTTACATTTATTGTTTTATACTCACAAAAGATTATTAAAAACTGATAAGGTAATCATACAATATTAATATATTCACTAATTCTTCTTTTGTACAACTCGTGTTTTTTTTGACAATATTATTTTTCCTATATATGACATGTATAATTTGACACTGGTTATTATTCACACGTCTTTTCCAATAAGTAATATTTTATTTAACTAATTCAACTATTAAGTCAATAATCGTCTAATCTTCCCTTTCAAAAAGTGCATCGAAAGATTTTGTCATATCCTAAGTTAGTGGTCTTCTAAACATGAAAACCACCCCAGTGCATATTGCTGATCAGTGGTATAGACTTGTACTTCATGTTTATCAATGAATCCATTAATTTAGAAAAAAATATATGTCAGTGCGTGCATTATTAACACTTATTTTCATCAATAATTCATTTTCTTCCAATAGTTATTTTTCCGTTTCTCATACTCTCGTGGGATGTGGAATAAACTGTAGGAAACATGCTATGTTGGAAAACTCAAAATATTGTTTCCCAGCTAACGCTATTTGTAAAAAAATGTCATAAACGAAGCTAGAACATTTCGGAGAGGGCGTGTGTTGATTGTGCAGGATAAGTCCATACATGTACACCATTAGGACGAGATGTAGTTGAGTTCAGAGTGTATGACGAAGATCACGATCCTTGCAGTTCCATTTGCAACAGTTACTAAATATCAAACGCTTGCTATGAGTTATAGATGGTCCATTGGAAGAAAACAGTTTCAGACTCAGTTCATTATATCCTCGTTTATAAACAATGTTCGTACTTTCTCTAAGTCAATGTCGATTATTTTTAGCATGTTCTCAGGGAAAATATGGACGCAACTGTCGGGATACATGCAGTAATTGTAAACATCAAATTTGTAACCCAGTAACTGGTCTTTGTAAAGAAGACTGTATACCTGGATGGCAGAGTGGCAAATGTAATCAAGGTATTAAATAATGTATACAATACATTAATGTTTAATTTTCTACACGAAGAACGTCAGTCTGACCGATAATTTCCAGTTTCCGGGCCGATTCGTTGACACTGACAATTTCACTAGCTGAGAGCAAAGAAATAATATCAAAATTACCGATAAATTTCGTTATCAACATTCTGTTCAATTTCATTCAAATGCAAAGTGTAAGTGTTTGGAAAATGAAAGGCACAATTGTGTACAAATTGACTTTCTCTATTACAAGTTAATAATTGTAACAATAATAACATAAGAGAAATTAAAAGAAAAATTGGTAAATAGTTGTGTGTTATGTGTATCAGTTTTAGAGATGTGTGTTTAATGTGTATCAGCAGTTTATAATTTATATTAATGTTTATCAGTGATATGGTTTTGTGTGCTTGATAAAATAATTGGTGGTCATTTGCATGAACATCTAATGTTTTCGATATCTTCAGAGTCGACACTGATCGTGTTATTTTGAATTGACTAGTTACATTTATTATTGTCATTCACAAATCTCTCTTTTTCATTATTGCTATGCTTTATAATTGCAGAGTGCAACAAAGGTACCTTTGGTGCAGAGTGCAAGAGTAGATGTCATTGTGTAAATGGAGTCGGGTGTAATAACGTAAACGGACAGTGTCCACGTGGGGGTTGTGATTCTGGATGGAAACTACGCACATGTTCTCAAAGTATATTTAAGTTATTTCTACTATGGAATTGGACTTTATGGTTAATAAACATAATTTTGAATGGATTTGAACATGAACATCAATATATCTAAAATCAATACATAATCAAACGTAATCGTTCTTTTAAGAGATATACGTTACATTTATTGTTTTACACCCACAAAAGAGTATTACAAACTGATAAGATAATCATACAATATTAATATATTCACTAATTCTTCTTTTGTACAACTCGTGTTTTTTTGACAATATTATATTTCCTATATATGACATGCATAATATGACACTGGTTATTATTCACACGACTTTTCCAATAAGTAATATTGTAGTAAACTAATTCAAGTATTAAGTCAAGAATCGTCTAATCATCCCTTTCAAAAAGTGTTTCATAAGATATCAACATCTTGTTGAAACGTATTCTTTCACTCGAGTACAGATGATGGTTATATTTTGGTTCAAAGTTGACAATTGTTTCACTATCATGTCTTCCGATGGCATTGTGCAGTATCTGATATCTAAATGATGGTTGAGGTCATCGGCTCTCTTGTAGTTCCGATCATGCTTTTCTTGATAGGGGGTCTCTGCTTAGAATCAACTGGACCAATGGTTCCTAGTGGTAAAGTTGAATTAAGGAAAAATAAATCAGGCTTATGACCAGTGTACTTAAGTGATAGAAGCTACATTGATAGTTTTATAGTTGTACAAAAAAGATAGTTAAAAACTGATGAAGAGGTCATACGAAATTAAAATATTCGCTAACCCTGCTTTTATACTCCCCATGTGTTTTTGCCGATATTAATTTTTCTATATATTACTTGTATCATATGATACTGGATACTACTCATAACTATTATTCATTGTCCCTGATTTTGTCATATCATAAGTTAGTGGTCTTCTTATTGTTGACTTTTGGTATAGACTTGTAGTTTATGTTTATCTGTTAATCCAGTAATTTAGAGAGAACATACATGTCAATGTGTGCATAATTGACACAATGTTTCATCAATAATACATTTGCTTGCTATTATTATTTTTGTGTTTTCTCATCCTCTCGTGGATATATTGAATAAACTGTAGGAAACATGCTGTATTGGAAAACTCAAAATATTGTTTTCCAGCTAATGGTAAAGGTAAAAAAAAGTCATAAGCGAAGCTAGAGCTTTTCTGAAAGGGCGTGTGTTGGTTGTGAGGGATAGTAACTAAGTATCGAACGTTTACTTTGAGTTATTGATGGTCCACTGGAAGACAATAGTTTCAGCCTAGTCTACTATATCCTCGTTTATCAATAATATGTGTTCTCTCTATAATAAATGTGGATTATGTTGAGCATGTTCTCGGGGACAATATGGTTTCAACTGTAACGATACATGCAGTAATTGTAAATGGCAAACTTGTTTCCCAGTAACTGGTGTATGTAAATACCGCTGTACATCTGGTTGGAAGAGTGACAAATGTAATCAAGGTATTAAATTTTGTACGCATTATATTAATGTCTTATTTTCTATTCAAGAAATACCACAAAAATGTATATTAGGAATTAATAGACTACAAACAATTAACACGTACATCGTTAGCACTTACACTATATCTCCCAGAAAACAAAGATACACATTAATTAAATTTAAACGTGTATCAAAATATTGATCATTCAATGATGATGAACGATTCTATCAATATCAAGAACACAAACAACTACCTCAAACCTCAAAATATTTAATAATTTAAGCGGTCGTCATTTTGTGTGGCCATTTATTGTTTTTAAAAGTTTCGGAGTCTACACTGATCGTGTTATTTAGAATTGAATGGCTATTGTTATTATTTTCATACACAAGTATATTATTTTTTTATCATTGCTATGCTTTCTAATTAGTGTGCGATCAAGGTACTTTTGGAGAAGAGTGCAAGAGTAGATGTCACTGTTTTCATGGATTCAGATGTAACAATGTGAACGGACAGTGTCCACGTGGGGATTGTGATGCTGGATGGAAACTACGCACATGTTCTGAAAGTATATTTAAGTTATTTCTATTATGGAATTGGACTTTATGGTTAATAAACATAATTTTTAATGGATTTAAACATGAACACAAATTTATCTAAAATCAATGAATAATCAAACGTAATGATTCGTTTAAGATATTTACCTTACATTTATTGTTTTATAGTCACAAAAGATTATCAAAAACTGATAAAGTAATCAT
>MJUT01012362.1:968143-981728 GCA_002080005.1 Gigantidas platifrons | reverse complement strand
TAACCCTGCTTTTATACTCCCCATGTGTTTTTGCCGATATTAATTTTTCTATATATTACTTGTATCATATGATACTGGATACTACTCATAACTATTATTCATTGTCCCTGATTTTGTCATATCATAAGTTAGTGGTCTTCTTATTGTTGACTTTTGGTATAGACTTGTAGTTTATGTTTATCTGTTAATCCAGTAATTTAGAGAGAACATACATGTCAATGTGTGCATAATTGACACAATGTTTCATCAATAATACATTTGCTTGCTATTATTATTTTTGTGTTTTCTCATCCTCTCGTGGATATATTGAATAAACTGTAGGAAACATGCTGTATTGGAAAACTCAAAATATTGTTTTCCAGCTAATGGTAAAGGTAAAAAAAAGTCATAAGCGAAGCTAGAGCTTTTCTGAAAGGGCGTGTGTTGGTTGTGAGGGATAGTAACTAAGTATCGAACGTTTACTTTGAGTTATTGATGGTCCACTGGAAGACAATAGTTTCAGCCTAGTCTACTATATCCTCGTTTATCAATAATATGTGTTCTCTCTATAATAAATGTGGATTATGTTGAGCATGTTCTCGGGGACAATATGGTTTCAACTGTAACGATACATGCAGTAATTGTAAATGGCAAACTTGTTTCCCAGTAACTGGTGTATGTAAATACCGCTGTACATCTGGTTGGAAGAGTGACAAATGTAATCAAGGTATTAAATTTTGTACGCATTATATTAATGTCTTATTTTCTATTCAAGAAATACCACAAAAATGTATATTAGGAATTAATAGACTACAAACAATTAACACGTACATCGTTAGCACTTACACTATATCTCCCAGAAAACAAAGATACACATTAATTAAATTTAAACGTGTATCAAAATATTGATCATTCAATGATGATGAACGATTCTATCAATATCAAGAACACAAACAACTACCTCAAACCTCAAAATATTTAATAATTTAAGCGGTCGTCATTTTGTGTGGCCATTTATTGTTTTTAAAAGTTTCGGAGTCTACACTGATCGTGTTATTTAGAATTGAATGGCTATTGTTATTATTTTCATACACAAGTATATTATTTTTTTATCATTGCTATGCTTTCTAATTAGTGTGCGATCAAGGTACTTTTGGAGAAGAGTGCAAGAGTAGATGTCACTGTTTTCATGGATTCAGATGTAACAATGTGAACGGACAGTGTCCACGTGGGGATTGTGATGCTGGATGGAAACTACGCACATGTTCTGAAAGTATATTTAAGTTATTTCTATTATGGAATTGGACTTTATGGTTAATAAACATAATTTTTAATGGATTTAAACATGAACACAAATTTATCTAAAATCAATGAATAATCAAACGTAATGATTCTTTAAGATATTTACGTTACATTTATTGTTTTATAGTCACAAAAGATTATTACAAACTGATAAGGTAATCATACAAACTTAATATATTCACTAATTCTGCTTTTCTACAACTCGTGTTTTTGTTGGCGATATTATTTTTCCTATATATGACACCTAAAATGTGACACTGGTTATTATTCAGACGTCTTTTCCAATAAGTAATATTTTATTTTTACTAATTCTACTATTAAGTCAAGAATCATCTAATAATCCTTTTCAAAAAGTGCATCGAAAGATTTTGTCATATCCTAAGTTAGTGGTCTTATAAACATGAAAACCACCCCAGTGCATATTGCTGATCAGTGGTATAGACTTGTACTTCATGTTTATCAATGAATCCATTAATTTAGAAAAAAAAATATATGTCAGTGCGAGCATGATTAACCCTTATTTTCATCAATAATACATTTTCTTCCAATAGTTATTTTCCGTTTCTCATACTCTCGTGGGATATGGAATAAACTGTAGGAAACATGCTGTATTAGAAAACTCAAAATCTTGTTTCCCAGCTAACGTTATTGGTAAAAAAATGTCATAAACGAAGCTAGAGCATTTCGGAAAGGGCGTGTGCTGATTGTGCAGGATAATTACATACACGTACACCATTAGGACGAGACGTAGTTGAGTTCAGAGTATATGAAAAAGATCACGATCCTTGCAGTTCCATTTCCAACAATTACTAAATATCAAACGTTTGCTATGAGTTATAGATGGTCCATTGGAAGAAAACAGTTTCAGACCCAGTTCATTATATCCTCGTTTATCAACAATGTTCGTGCTTTCTCTAAATCAATGTGGATTATTTTTAGCATGTTCTCTGGGAAAATATGGACGCAACTGTTGGTATACATGCAGTAAGTGTAAACATCAAATGTGTAACCAAGTAACTGGTGTATGCAAAGAAGGCTGTATACCTGGATGGAAGAGTGGCAAATGTAATCAAGGTATTAAATAATGTATACAATATATTAATGTTTAATTTTCTACACGAAGAACGTCAGTCTGACCGATAACTTCCAGTTTTTTGGGCCGATTCGTTGACACTGACAATTTCACTAGCTGAGAGCAAAGAAAAAATATCAAAATTACCGATAAATTTCGTAATCAACATTCTCTTCAATTTCATTCATATACAAAGTGTAAGTGTCTGGAAAATGAAAGGCACAGTTGTGTACAAATTTACTTTCTCTATAACAAGTTAATAATTGTAACAATAATAACATAGAGAAATTAAAAGAAAAATTGATAAATAGTTGTGTGTTATGTGTATCAGTTTTAGAGAGGTGCGTTTAATGTGTATCAGCAGTTTATAATTTATATTAATGTTTATCAGTGATATGGTTTTGTGTGCTTGATAAAATAAGTGGTGGCCATTTGCATGAACATCTAATGTTTTCGATATCTTCAGAGTCGACACTGATCGTGTTATTTTGAAATGACTAGTTACATTTATTATTGTCATTCACAAATCTCTCTTTTTCATTACTGCTATGCTTTATGGTTGCAAAATGCAATCAAGGTACCTTTGGTGCAGAGTGCAAGAGTAGATGTCATTGTGTAAATGGAGTTGGGTGTAATAACGTGAACGGACACTGTCCAAATGGGGATCGTGATTCTGGATGGAAACTACGCATATGTTCTCAAAGTATATTTAAGTTATTTCTACTATGGAATTGGACTTTATGGTTAATATACATAATTTTGAATGGACTTGAACATGAACACTAATATATCTAAAATCACTGCATAATCTAACGTAATAGTTTTTTTAAGAGATATACGTTATATTTATTGTTTTACACTCACAAAAGATTATTACAAACTGATAAAGTAATCATACAATATTAATATATTCACTAATTCTTCTTTTGTACAACTCGTGTTTTTTGTTACAATATTATTTTTCCTATATATGACATGTATAATGTGACACTGGTTATTATTCACACGTCTTTTCCAATAAGTAATATTTTATTTTACTAATTCAAGTATTAAGTCAAGAATCGTCTAATCATCCCTTTCAAAAAGTGTTTCATAAGATATCAACATCTTGTTGCAACGTATTCTTTCACTCGAGTACAGATGACGGTTATATTTTGGTTCAAAGTTGACAATTGTTTCACTATCATGTCTTACGATGGCATTGTGCAGTATCTGATATTTAAATGATGGTTAAGGTCATCGGCTCTCTTTGTAGTTCCGATCATGCTTTTCTTGATAGGGGGCCTCTGCTTAGATTCAACTGGACCAAGGGTTCCTAGTGGTAAAGTTGAATTCAGGAAAAATAAATCAGGCTGATGACCAGTTGGCTGAAGTGATAGAAGCTACATTGATAGTTTTATAGTTGTACAAAAAAAGATAGTTACAAACTGATGAAGAGATCATACGAAATTAAAATATTCACTAACCCTGCTTTTATACCCCCCATGTGTTTTTGCCGATATTACTTTTTCTATATATTACTTTATCATATGATACTGGATACTACTCATAACTATTATTCATAGTCCCTGATTTTGTCATATCCTAAGTTAGTGGTCTTCTTATTGCTGATTTTTGGTATAGACTTGTACTTTATGTTTATCTGTTAATCCAGTTATTTAGAGAAAATACATGTCAATGTGTGCATAATTGACACTATGCTTCATCAATGATACATTTGCTTGCTATTATTTTTTTTTTTTTTTTGTTCATCCTCTCGTGGATGTATTGAATAAACTGTATGAAACATGCTGTATTGGAAAACTCAAAATATTGTTTCCCAGCTAATGGTAAAGGTACAAAAAAGTCATAAGCGAAGCTAGAGCTTTTCCGAAAGGGCGTGTGTTGGTTGTGAGGGATAGTAACTAAGTATCGAACGTTTGCTGTGAGTTATTGGTGGTCCACTGGAAGACAATAGTTTCAGCCTAGTCTATTATATCCTCGTTTATCAATAATATTCGTTCTCTCTATAATAAATGTGGATTATGTTGAACATGTTCTCGGGGACAATATGGTTTCGACTGTAAAGATACATGTAGTAATTGTAAATGACAAACTTGTTTCCCAGTAACTGGTGTATGTAAATACGGCTGTACATCTGGTTGGAAGAGTGACAAATGTAATCAAGGTATTAAATTTTGTACGCAATATATTAATGTCTTATTTTCTATTCACAAAATACCACAAAAATGTATATTAGGAATTAATAGACTACAAACAATTAACACGTACATCGTTAGCACTTACAATATATCTCCCAGAAAACAAAGATACACATTAATTAAATTTAAACGTTTATCAAAATATTGATCATTCAATGATGATGAACGATTCTATCAATATCAAGAACACAAACAACTACCTCAAACCTCAAAATATTTGATAATTTAAGCGGTCGTCATTTTGTGTGGCCATTTATTGTTTTTTAAAGTTTCGGAGTCTACACTGATCGTGTTATTTAGAATTGAATGGTTATTTTCATTATTTTCATACACAAGTATATTATTTTTTATTATTGCTATGCTTTCTAATTAGTGTGCGATCAAGGTACCTTTGGTGAAGAGTGCAAGAGTAGATGTCACTGTCTAAATGGAGTCAGATGTAACAACGTGAAGGGACAGTGTCCACGTGGGGATTGTGATGCTGGATGGAAACTACGCACATGTTCTGAAAGTATATTTAAGTTATTTCTATTATGGAATTGGACTTTATGGTTAATAAACATAATATATAATGGATTTGAACATGAACACAAATTTATCTAAAATCAATGCATAATCAAACGTAATGATTCTTTAAGATATATACGTTACATTTATTGTTTTACACTCACAAAAGATTATTACAAACTGATAAGGTAATCATACAAACTTAATATATTCACTAATTCTGCTTTTGTACAACTCGTGTTTTTTTGTTACAATATTATTTTTCCTATATATGACATGTATAATGTGACACTGGTTATTATTCACACGTCTTTTCCCATAAGTAATATTTTATTTCACTAATTCTACTATTAAGTCAAGAATCGTCTAATCATCCCTTTCAAAAAGTGCATCGAAAGATTTTGTCATATCCTAAGTTAGTGGTCTTATAAACATGAAAACCACCCCAGTGCATATTGCTGATCAGTGGTATAGACTTGTACTTCATGTTTATCAATGAATCCATTAATTTAGAAAAAAAAATACATGTCAGTGCGTGCATGATTAACACTTATTTTCATCAATAATACATTTTCTTCCAATAGTTATTTTTGCGTTTCTCATACTCTCGTGGGATGTGGAATAAACTGTAGGAAACATGCTGTATTAGAAAACTCAAAATCTTGTTTCCCAGCTAACGCTATTGGTAAAAAAATGTCATAAACGAAGTTAGAGCATTTCGGAAAGGGCGTGTGCTGATTGTGCAGGATAATTACATACATGTACACCATTAGGACGAGACGTAGTTGAGTTCACAGTATATGAAGAAGATCGCGATCCTTGCAGTTCCATTTCCAACAATTACTAAATATCAAACGTTTGCTATGAGTTATAGATGGTCCATTGGAAGAAAACAGTTTCAGACCCAGTTCAGTATATCCTCGTTTATCAACAATGTTCCTGCTTTCTCTAAGTCAATGTTGATTATTTTTAGCATGTTCTCTGGGAAAATATGGACGCAACTGTTGGTATACATGCAGTAATTGTAAACATCAAATGTGTAACCCAGTAACTGGTGTATGCAAAGAAGGCTGTATACCTGGATGGAAGAGTGGCAAATGTAATCAAGGTATTAAATAATGTATACAATATACTAATGTTTAATTTTCTACACGAAGAACGTCAGTCTGACCGATAACTTCCAGTTTCTTGGCCGATTCGTTGACACTGACAATTTCACTAGCTGAGAGTAAAGAAAAAATATCAAAATTACCGATAAATTTCGTTATCAACATTCTGTTCAATTTCATTCAAATACAAAGTGTAAGTGTTTGGAAAATGAAAGGCACAATTGTGTACAAATTGACTTTCTCTATTACAAGTTAATAATTGTAACAATAATAACATAGAGAAATTAAAAGAAAAATTGGTAAATAGTTGTGTGTTATGTGTATCAGTTTTAGATATGTGCGTTTAATGTGTATCAACAGTTTATAATTTATATTAATGTTTATCAGTGATATGGTTTTGTGTGCTTGATAAAATAAGTGGTGGTCATTTGCATGAACATCTAATGTTTTCGATATCTTCAGAGTCGACACTGATCATGTTATTTTGAAATGACTAGTTACATTTAGTATTGTCATTCACAAATCTCTTTTTTTTCATTATTGCTATGCTTTATGATTGCAAAATGCAATCAAGGTACCTTTGGTGCAGAGTGCAAGAGTAGATGTCATTGTGTAAATGGAGTCGGGTGTAATAACGTGAACGGACACTGTCCAAATGGGGATTGTGATTCTGGATGGAAACTACGCACATGTTCTCAAAGTATATTTAAGTTATTTCTACTAGGGAATTGGACTTTATGGTTAATATACATAATTTTGAATGGACTTGAACATGAACATCAATATATCTAAAATCAATACATAAGCTAACGTAATAGTTTTTTAAGAGATATACGTTACATTTATTGTTTTACACTCACAAAAGATTATCAAAAAGTCATAAAGTAATCATACAAAATTAATATATTCACTAATTCTTCTTTTGTACAACTCGTGTTTTTGTTGGCGATATTATTTTTCCTATATATGACATGTATAATGTGACACTGGTTATTATTCACACGTCTTTTCCAATAAGTAATATTGTATTTAACTAATTCAAGTATTAAGTCAAGAATGGTCTAATCATCCCTTTCAAAAAGTGTTTCATAAGATATCAACATTTTGTTGAAACGTATTCTTTCACTCGAGTACAAATAACGGTTATATTTTGATAGGGGGTCTCTGCTTAGATTCAACTGGACCAAGGGTTCCTATTGGTAAAGTTGAATTCAGGAAAAATAAATCAGGCTGATGACCAGTTTGCTGAAGTGATAGAAACTACATTGATAGTTTTATAGTTGTACAAAAAAAGATAGTTAAAAACTGATGAAGAGATCATACGAAATTAAAATATTCACTAACCCTGCTTTTATACTCCCCATGTGCTTTTGCCGATATTACTTTTTCTATCTATTACTTTATCATATGATACTGGATACTACTCATAACTATTATTCATTGTCCCTGATTTTGTCATATCATAAGTTAGTGGTCTTCTTATTGCTGATTTTTGGTATAGACTTGTACTTTATGTTTATCTGTTAATCCAGTAATTTAGAGAAAATACATGTCAATGTGTGCATAATTGACACTATGCTTCATCAATAATACATTTGCTTGCTATTATTATTTTTGTTTTTGTTCATCCTCTCGTGGATATATTGAATAAACTGTATGAAACATGCTGTATTGGAAAACTCAAAATATTGTTTCCCAGCTAATGGTAAAGGTAAAAAAAAGTCATAAGCGAAGCTAGAGCTTTTCCGAAAGGGCGTGTGTTGGTTGTGAGGGATAGTAACTAAGTATCGAACGTTTGCTGTGAGTTATTGGTGGTCCACTGGAAGACAATAGTTTCAGCCTAGTCTATTATATCCTCGTTTATCAATTATATTCATTCTCTCTATTATAAAAGTGGATTATGTTGAGCATGTTCTCCGGGACAATATGCGGTTTCAGCTGTAACGATACATGCAGTAATTGTAAATGGCAAACTTGTTTCCCAGTAACTGGTGTATGTAAATACGGCTGTACATCTGTGTGGAAGAGTGACAAATGTAATCAAGGTATTAAATTGTGTACGCAATATATTAATGTCTTGTTTTCTATGCAAGAAATACCACAACAAAATATAGATATTAGGAATTAATATACTACAAACAAATAAAGCGTACATAGTTAGCACTTAGAATATATCCACCAGAATACAAATACATGCAGTTCAACTTTTAACAGTTACTAAATATCAAAGGTTTGCTATGAGTTGTGGATGGTCCATTGGAAGACAATAGTTTCCTACCCAGTCCATTATAACCTCGTTTATCAATAATGTTCGTGCTTTCTCTAATTAAATGTTGATTATTTTTAGCATGTTCTCGGGGAAAATATGGACCCAACTGTTGGGATACATGCAGTAATTGTAAACATAATATGTGTAACACAGTAACTGGTGCATGTAAAGAAGGCTGTATACCTGGATGGAAGGGCTACAAATGTAATCAAGGTATTGAATAATGTATGAAATATATGAATGTTTTATTTTCTATCCACGAGATACCACAACAAATATAGATATTAGGAATTAACAAATAAAACGTACATCGTTAGCACTTAGAATATATCCACCAGAATACAAATACATGTTATTGATATTTAAACCTTTATCAAAGTAATGAATATAAGGGGATGTCCAATAATTATAAAAAGGGGCTTCGAATATGGATGGTGAACGATTCCACTAATATCAATAACATAAGATAACCACCTCAAACCTCAAGATATTTTATAAAATAAGTAGTCGTCATTTGTGTGGGCATCTACTGTTTTCGATATCTTCAGAGTCGACACTGATTGTGTTATTTTGAATTGACTAGTTACATTTATTATTGTCATTCACAAATATCCTTCTTTCATTATTGTATGCTATATAATTGCAGAGTGCAATCAAGGTACTTTTGGTGCAGAGTGCAAGGGTAGATGCCATTGCTTAAATGGAGCTAGATGTAACAACGTCAACGGACAGTGTCCACGAAGGGATTGTGATTCTGGATGGAAACCAGGCACATGTTCTGAAAGTAAAATCTAAATTTCTTGTTTTATATTTGATGTTATGCTAAACAAGCAAGATTGTAAATGAAAGTGTACATGAACAAAAATCTACCTAGAAATCAGAAAAACATCAATCATGCTGATCTCTAAAGTGATAGATGCTACATTTACAGTGTTATAGTTGTTCACAAAAAGATTAATGAAAAACTGATATAAAGACATACTCAATTACTATCTTTATTGATCCTGCTTTTGCACTTCCCACGTTTTGCTTCAGATATGACTTTCTCTATACAGTGATGTTGCACAAAATGACATAACTGTACATTACTCGACATAACCTACATTACTCGACTTAAGTCCACTGGCCCGGCTTGTGTCCCCATGTTGTTGTTACCGATATTACTTTCTCTATATAAGATTTGTATGATCTGATACTCCCCATCATTCATCAATATCATTCATTGTCTCTGCTTTTGAAATATCCTAAATTAGTGATCTTTTTATCAGGAAAACCACTTCAGTGCGTAATCGTATAAACATTTGCTTCATATTTATCAGTGAATCCAGTAATTAAGAGAATATTCTTGTCAATTTGCGCATGGTTAACACTATTTTATATCTATAATATATTGTTTGCTATTATCATTTGTGTGTCTCCTCATACTGTCGTTGATATATGGAATAAACTGTAAGAAACATTCTGTATTTGAAAACTCCAAATCTTGTTTCGCAGTTAACGGTTAATGTCAAGAATGTTATAAACGCAACAATGGTCTTTCCAAAAAGGGCATGTGTTGGTTGTGAGGGAATATAATGTACATGTACACCATTAGGACGAGACGTAGTTGAGTTCAGAGTGCATGAAGAAGGTCACGATCCTTGCAGTTCAACATCCAACAGTAACTAAGTATCAAACGTTTCCTGTGAGTTATTGATGAACCATTGGAAGACAATAGTTTCAGACCGAGTCTATTATATCCTCGTTTATCAATAATATTCGTTCTTTCTATAATAAATGTGGATTATTTTTAGCATGTTCTCGGGGACAATATGGTTTCAACTGTAACGATACATGCAGTAATTGTAAATGGCAAACTTGTTTCCCAGTAACTGGTGTATGTAACTACAGCTGTATATCTGGGTGGAAGAGTGACAAATGTAATCAAGGTATTAAATTTTGTACGCAATATATTAATGTCTTGTTTTCTATGCAAGAAACACCACAAAAATATATATTTGGAATTAATAGACTACAAACAATTAAAACGTACATCGTTAGCACTTAAAATATATCTCCCAGAAAACAAAGTTACACATTAATTAAATTTAAACGTTTATCAAAATATTGACCATTCAATGATGATGAACGATTCTACCAATATCAAGAACACAAACAACTACCTCAAACCTCAAAATATTTGATAATTTAAGCGGTCGTCATTTTGTGTGGCCATTTATTGTTTTGAAAAGTTTCGGAGTCTACACTGATCGTGTTATTTAGAGTTGAATGGCTATTGTTATTATTTTCATACACAAGTATATTAATTTTTAGTATTGTTATGTTTTCTAATTACAGTGTGCAATCAAGGTACCTTTGGTGAAGAGTGCAAGAGTATATGTCACTGTTTAAATGGAGTCAGATGTAACAACGTGAACGGACAGTGTCCACGTGGGGATTGTGATGCTGGATGGAAAACAATCACATGTTCTGAAAGTAAAAAGTCAAAGTATTTCTTCTACTATCATATTAGAGTTTATGTTTAATAAACAGGATTTTAAATGGAAGTGAGCATGAACAAAACTCTGCCTAAAATTGGGGGGGTCAATCATGCGCATGACCGGTTCTCTTAAGTAATAGATGCTACATTTATTGTTTTATAGTTGTTCATAAAAAGAAACTAATAAAGATTGATAAAGAAATAATACTAAGCTATTACCTTCTCTGACTCTGTTTTGGGACCGTCGTGGTCGCATTGTATTTGGATTTACAACTACCTGTGCAATCAGTGACTATCACCACTAAGGTTGTGAGTTCGAACCCCGCATGGTGAGATGCACTCGATACAACCTTATGTGATAAAGTTTGTCAGTGACTTGCGACAGGTCGGTGGTTTTCTCCGGGTACTCCGGTTTCCTCCACCAATAAAACTGACAGCCACGACATAACTGAAATATTGTTTACAGTGGCGTAAAATACAATGAACCTAAACCAAAACCAAATATGACCCTGTTTTTCTACTCTCCATGTTTGTGTTACCGACATTACTTTCTCTATATAAGACTTGTATCATGTGATACTAACTATTATTCACGAATATTCTCCATTGTTCCTGATTTTGTCATATCCTAAATTAGTGGTCTTCTTATCACGAAAACCGCCTCATTGCGCATTGCTGATCAGTGGTAGAGACTTGTACTTCATGTTTATCAGTGAATCCATTAATTTACATAAAATACATGTCAATGTGTACATGACTAACACTATTTGTCATCAATAATACATTTGCTTGACAATGATCGTGTTATTTTGAGTTGACTAGCTACAGGTATTATTTACAGTGACAAATATCTCTTTTTCATTATTGCTATACTTTGTATTACAGTGTGCGATAAAGGTTCCTTTGGTGAAGGATGTGGGAGTATATGTCACTGTTTAAATAGAGCCAGATGTAACAACGTGGACGGACAGTGTCCAAATGGGGATTGTGATTCTGGATGGAAACCACGCACATGTTCTGAAAGTATAATCAAAGTATTCCTTCCATCATATTGAACTTTGTGCTTTATAAACGTAATTTTAAATGGGCTTGAATATCAACACAAATATATCTTCAAATCTGCAAAAAATTAATCGTGCTGGTTCTTTTAAGAAACAGACGCTACAATTGTTGTTATATACAGTTGCTAAAAACTGACAAAGTAATCATAAAGGATTAACATCTTCACTGATCCTGCATTTCTACTTCCATGTTTTTGTTACCGATATTTATGTTCTCTATATACGACTTGTAAACTATGATACTTGCTATTATTCACGGATTTTATTCATTGTACTTACTTTTTCATAACCGAATGTCGTTGTCGTCTTATATTGAAACCCTCCTCAGTAACGTAGTGGTTAGCGGGAGCCACGAATGCAGAAGATCGCGGAAACGACCCGGTCGTTCAAACAAGATAATATATAATTGGTATTTGCTGCCACTCTGCTAAGAGCTCAGTATTAATGAGTAAGAACATGTAAACGTTCCGTCTTGGTCTTCCTTTAATCTACATCTACCTTGATTTCTTCAGCCTGTGGGAAAGGAACATATGGCCTGAACTGTAACACCTCATGTAACAACTGTTTGTCTGAGACATGTGACAATGTTAAAGGTTTATGCAAGATTAAAGACGAGTGTAAACCAGGTTATTTGGGTTCAAAGTGTGATCAAGGTATTTTATAGTTTGTAAGATAAATAGTCCCTACCAACAAAGCATTTATAAATCAAAATTTAAGCAAAATTTGGTGTTAACATCGTGTTGCTTTGTATTACTTTTACGCCAGTTTTTTTCTCGAATCGTTTTTTTTACTGGATCATCTCTCCGACTAGGGTACCTGCTGCTATTTTACAGATAACTCATGCTTCAACCTGCTGGAATGTTATACATCTGTAATACGAAATTTTCATATTGATATTGCCAATCGACGATTGAATATCACGAGCTTATGTCTATTTTACTAGTATCCATTTTCAGTTTGCCATCAGGGTTCGTAGGGTCACAGCTGTGCTATGGCATGTTCTACTTATTTGTCTCGAAAATATGATATTGTCAAGAAATTACGTTCCTTTTAAAGTTATCATAGCATAAATAAGAAATAGCAAAATGTAAATCTTTTGTGTCCATTATTTTTTTTATATAATATTAGATCGTACATTACACAATGTCGTCTGCTATCTTGAATATCGACATTATTGGTACGGATATGTATGATATTTCAGCCTGTGGGAAAGGAGCATATGGTCTGAACTGCAACACATCATGTAACAACTGTTTGTCTGAGAAATGTGACAATGTTGAAGGTTTATGTACGATTAAAGACACATGTAAACCAGGTTATTTTGGTTTAAAATGCGATCAAGGTATTTTATAATTTAAGCTTTTATAATTATTTGCTACCTACAAATTTGTTTAGTATTATTATTGAGACTATTTGGAAGTACATAGTAAAAACGTTACAAATTTTAAAAGTCATGCCTTATCCTAAAACGCTTAGCAAAACAGTGTATCATTTCAGGATCTAGTTGGGTATGTGCATTGTATGATTGTCACTTGCTTGAGACGATATATACGTCTATAAATTTATGTTCATAGTTGAACGATAATTGGGGTTATAACTATTATGC
>MJUT01012362.1:903256-933109 GCA_002080005.1 Gigantidas platifrons | reverse complement strand
GAGAGAAAAAAAATAAACCTGCCACAAGTCACTTACACACTTTATCATATCATGTTGTATCGAGTACAACTTGTCATTCGCGGGATTCGAGGATAGCACTGATTGTACAGGTAGTTGTAAATCAAACTATCATGCGATTTTTGCCCATGACGGTGTCGTGTGACTAAGATAAACAGTGATAAAATGTACCAGTACTACTATCAAAGACGGTGTCACATAATCTTGTGTGTACTACGAATTAATGCTGTGTGTGTTGTACCTCTAATATGCTAAAATAAACAGCTGAATAAAACTGTTAACATTCTTATTCTACCCATTGTAACTGGATGAACACAAAGATAATATAACCAAAAACAATTATGTATTAGACTAACATCATAAATATACAGTTGTAATGGTCAGCCTTGTGTTCTACTATCACTTAAACAAATACTTGTCCTATAAAGCACTGTTAAAAACAGGATACTGGACCAGTGCTATAAAAAGATTCGCCTTATTCGATCTCTTAAAGAGTTTATATTCCGATATAAAGATCTTGTCGAACTATATTCTGTCTCTGTAGATACAATGGTAAAAGATGCATTGTCATATAGTGAAAATGTATAAAGATAAGGATTTGGTATACATGGTTTACAATGTCAAAAATATTTTTTGTTAATGCGTGACGTAAAAATATTTTTGACATATAATATTGTAATTAAAATACTTCAAAGGACTCATTGTTATTGATGGAGAAGTTTCACGAGATACCCTCCTAACTGAATTTAGTTTCTGTGTTGACTATTATTTTACCTATTTTTTTCCAGTATTGTTATAAATGCTGTCGTAATAGTGACAACCGGAACCTTTGAACCGTAATTAAAGCGAGGGGTTTGGCGCCGTAATATCTGATTCAATCCACCATTTCTTTAGAAATGCCAGTACCAAGTCAGGGTCTTTGCAGTTTTCCGGTTGTTGACTAATTTTGGCTGTTTATTAATTTATGAGTTTTGACTTTCCCGTTAGAAGTTTGCTCGGTGTTCGGTAATTATGTTGTTACCCTTATATCACTAGATTTTCTATTTCTATGTTAATAAAAACTTGTCTTATTCAGTTGTTTTAAAAGGACAATCAGGTTGTGTGTTGTGGCGGTAAGCAAATAATTGTCATATATAGCACTATTATCATGGTAGCACTCGATGTTCTAAAAACATTCTCTTATTCAGTTGTTTCTGTAGGACAAGGTTTATTGATGTGACGGTAAGCACATACTTATCATGGACCCACCAAATAGTTTCTTGTGGTGATAAACAGATACTTGTCCTATATAGCACTATTATCATGATACCACTAGAGATCTATTTTCATGCTTATCTTATTCTGTTGTTTCTATAGGGCAACCAGGTTGTCTGTTAAAAATAACGGTAAATAAATACATGTTGTACATAACACTGTTATCATGATACCACTAGATGTTCTTAAAATCTTATCTTATTCAGTTGTTTCTATAGGACAACCTGCAACCAGGTTGTCTGTTGTGACGGTACACCTATCTTATATCACTCTTATCATGGATCTACCTGATTGCCTGTTGTGTATTTGTCTTATTACACTGTTGTCATGGATCCACCTGATTGTTTGTTGTGCATTTATCTTACTACACCGTTATATTGGACCCACCAGATTGTCTGATGTATGCTTGTCTTATACCACTATTGTATTGGACCCACCAGATTGTCTGCTGTGTGCTTGTCTTATACCACTGTTATATTGGACCCACCAGATTGTCTGCTGTATGCTTGTCTTATACCACTGTTGTATTGGTCCCACCATATTGTCTGCTGTATGCTTGTCTTATACCACTGTTGTATTGGACCCACCAGATTGTCTGCTGTGTGCTTGTCTTATACCACTGTTGTATTGAACCCACCAGATTGTCTGATGTGTGCGTGTCTTATACCACTGTTGTATTGGACCCACCATATTGTCTGCTGTATGCTTGTCTTATACCACTGTTGTATTGGTCCCACAATATTGTCTGCTGTATGCTTGTCTTATACCACTGTTGTATTGGACCCACCAGATTGTCTGCTGTATGCTTGTCTTATACCACTGTTGTATTGGACCCACCAGATTGTCTGATGTGTGCGTGTCTTATACCATTGTTGTATTGGACCCACCATATTGTCTGCTGTATGCTTGTCTTATACCACTGTTGTATTGGACCCACCAGAAAGTCTGCTACCAGGATAAACACGAACATTTCTTTTATTTCTTAAACAAGGCAGAACCTCAAAATAGGCTTCTCTTATATTACCGTTCATTAAGCCGTATAACACGCTGTTAATACAACTGTTGGTAAATCCCATGTAACCTGCAATAGTCGTAACCCATGATAAACTGGCATCAGGGTTTGGACCAATCATTGTAGAAATTCCGAAAGGCATATATATAATCAGATACGCAACGAACACAGCGAACTGTGACCTTGTTACTGTTAATTCGTGCATGAGCCTTTGTCTAGCTAATCCGTTATTCCAAGTTTTATAAAGTTTATATGTAGTTGTACGTATATATATGTAGATTTTGATATAACACACAGCTGTAGCACTTGTAGGAATTACAAGACAAAATAAAATGTAGATATTAGTGTAGACATTGTTTCTAAATCTGTCGAAATTACACATTTGTAGCCCCTTGTCGAAAATTATAAAATCTTGAATCCAAAATGTTGGTGTTAAAAATATGAACCAGTAAAAAATACATGCCAATGTTAGCAGTGTCACGTTTCTAGTCGTATAAATCAAATTAAATTTACTATGATGGCATATTTTTACATACCTGCTTATTGCAATACACATAATAAATTGAAGACATACCGTGAAAAACAAATGAGTAAGAATTCCAAAACAACGACACAAACTTCTTGATTTTGGTTCCTCGTTGGTAATTAATATATAAATGTTAAACGGTAGCACCAGACCTACCAAGTGTAAGTCTACGATAGCCAAGTTCACCACGAAAACATTTTGAATAATTCGGAGACGTTTTATCCTTAAAAAGGTCCAAATTATTAATGAATTTCCACACATTCCAATAATATAGAGAATTGCACTGACAGTCAAACAGACAATTCTGATATCAATAGTATATAGCTCCATACTTATATAATAATATATTGTATCTGTTAACAGTTTAACGTACTATTGTATTAAACCTGTAAAATTGTTTTTTCATTTTTTATTAAATAGTTTCGTATTAGCGTTTCCTGGCTAATTTGGAAATGCCTGAATATATATCCAAAAAACTGACCATCAAACGTTATTGATACTGATATATATTAAATATATATAAATACATTTTGTATATATATATATACTGATCTGTTATGGGCGTTATAAGAAACAAAAATTGCATATCGATTTCTGAGAACAGCTAACCACTTACTATCGGTTTTTCTAACCTTAAACATCATTATTATGAGTCTATTTTCAAATTCGCTTGCTTCAAATAACTCTTATTATTTCACAAAATTATTGTTGAAATTGTAAATAAGTTGTGTTTTTTATCATAACTCGCAAAATTAAGTCTCCAATAAACGTAGAATAAACAAATAAAAAATATCAGATATGTAATTTAAACATACACATGTATATGTCAAATAAAAAGACAAAAAGATAAGATGCACATTATGCAACTTAGAACATCTTTTCTGTTATACATCTATATAAATTATTCTACATAACAAGACAAAAACAAGAATATAGTTTTCATTAGAGTTTTCCTTTAAATACAACAAAGAGATAGACAGACAATGGCATAAGACAATAGATCGTGATTTTCAAAAAATGATTTATTAGATCACCAAGTCGAGTTGACCTTTCAAAGTGTTGGGTTAAGTATTGGTTTCATAATATTGTAATGGATTTTTTTTTGGAGACACTAATATATTAATAATACTAATATCCGCCAAATATAAGTAAAATACTAATATCCGCCAATTATAAGTAAAATATTTATATCCGCCAAATATAGATAAAATACTAATATCCGCCAACCCATGTTAAAACGGCTTCCATGAATTATTTCGATTCTGGTATGTCTAACAGTACAAATACGGTGATAAACTTTGATGGGAAAAACAGTAATTTATATTTACGGACAATGTCGCTCACAATTTATGCTGCCAAAGTCTGTCTTATTGATGGAACATTCGCAACAATAATATTGTGTTTGCACGTTTTAATTACACATCGCATATTTATTAATTTGGGATGTGTTGATTATTGTCAGTGAATAATATTAGTTATCTTGGTGTAATCAGAGGTGTACAGAATTTTATGAAAATTCATACACCCTGAGACGCAGCCGAAGGGTGTATGAATTTTCAACACCGGTGTAAAATTCTGTACACCCCTGATTACACCAAGATAGCGAATTTATTTCTTATGACGCTTTCATTTACTTCTTGGTATACTGGGGTGTAAAACTGATTTTTTTTTGTATGTCTATCCAACAATGTTTTAGGATCAAATGGTTTAGCTGGGGTGTATATGGTTTAGCTGGGGTGTAAATGGTTTAGCTGGGGTGTAAATGGTTTAGCTGAGGTGTAAATGGTTCAGCTGGGGTGGGGTGCTATTTACACCTGGGTAACTAACCAAACAGATTGCAAGATTCTTGCTTCATAAGAAATAATACTGAATATAGATGTTTAAATCGTTAACAACCTGGCTTATATAATTATGTGTGCCGCGCATGTGCAAATGGGATTTTGCCATCTAATAAATCGCTCATATTTTGCAAGGCGAAAGAAGGACTTCATATTCGAATGTAATATACATATTTGCTCATGCATATTTCAATAAAAACAAATGCAAATGGCTTTGTATTTTTTCCGGTTTTTTTTCTATCTATAACCTGTTTTTTGTTTTATGTATTTCTAAGTTTGTTAAAGCTCGGATTATTATTGTTGTATCGCCTTTCAATTTACATTTGATTTCTAAAGGAAGGTGGCATGATTTGTAAATCATGTATAATGCATATATTTGAGCTTTGCAGTCACGCATCACTGCAGCATAGATTTAATTAAAGGATGTTGTTTTTCTTTGTCATTTTTCTAATTTTATTATTATATGACAAATTGCTGCGTGTGTTCTCAACATTTTCAAACCATATATGTAAATGTATTTCCTTTCATTTCTATAAGAAACAAACAATACAGATGGAAACATGTATATTTTACCGTTTATCCTCCCGGGGCTCTTTGGTTCAATCCCGGTTTTTAGTGGGGTTTCGTGTTACTCGATCTTTAGCTTTATGTGTGTGTTTTGTAGATCGTTGTTTGTCCTTTTGTACTTTTTTCTTTTGGTCATTGTGTTGACTGTTCTTCTTCGATATACGGATTCTGATTACCCCTTTGGTATCTTCAAACTTGAGTGTTTGCATCATTGTATTAAGAGTGCTGTTTCATCCTGTATGGCCAGTTAACATAATCACGTATTTTATGATAAATAAAATAATTACTTATGGCAGTTATTTAAGACATAATTGAATAATAACATTTAACAGGGACCGTCGTAGTCGTGATCGGATGGAAGTGGGATCTACAACTACCTATGCAATCAGTGTCTATCACCACTAACGTTGTGAGTTCGAACCCCGCTCCTGGCGAGGTCTACTCAATACAACGTTATGTGATAAAGTTTGTCAGTTACTAGCGGCAAGTCGGTGGTGTTCTCCTGGTACTCCGGTTTCTTTCACTGACCGTCACGATATAACTGAAATCTTGTTGAAAGTGGCGTTGAATTCAAGTATCCTCCATGTTGGCACTTCGTGGTGGGTGGAACAATGATGGTGAACTTTGTTTTATTCATTTCTACTTCTAAAAATCCAACCAAATCCAACATTATCCAAACTCAAAAATAATAAGAAGAGAGAACGAATGAAAATGTATTCGAAGCTGAAATAGAAATAGTAAACAATGTTTTATGAATTATACTGATGACAAGTACAGGTAAAATAAATATTAACCTATGAAATTGTCAATTTTTTTAATAATAACAAAAGCAAACCTACATATATCAAGAAAAGTTTGAAGATCATAAAATACGTGAATATTTTACCTGCCCACACAGGCTGACACGACAATCTGAGTACAATGGTGCAACACTTAAAATATAACTGTTTCTATTTGTTATGTTTATTTCGTTTAGGAATTAAAGGAAACGCATTTACATATATGGTTCGAAAATGATGAGAACACAATATAATGCAAATATTAAAAAAATAGATTTGGTGATCATGTGACCCCAACCCCCTTCTCATGATGTTGATGCATATTATAGAAAAAAGATTTCTTATTTGATTTTATGTGGAATAAGCAAAGATGGAAATGTATTTAAAACAAATTATATCTCTTAACCTATCGCTCAGTGTTGTCTTCTTAACGAAATTGTCGACACAGTTTTGTGCGATCGTGCATAACGTACAATTTGGTGAACATTGGCACTTGGCGATACGATAGTAGGTCCTCGACAGGTATTGTACCTGACATACACTTATGTTTTGATATCTCAAAGCGATTCGTACATGCTAAATCATGGCGGAGCGCAGTAGGAAGTCGAGTTGTTCGATCCAGAAAAAACCTTACTAATTCGAATCACCTGGTCCTACACCCGCATAAGGGATTCCTCTTTTCCGATCAAGGAAAGTCTTATCAATTCGAATCACATGGTCCTACACCCGCAGTAGGGATTCATGTTGATCTGTCCAGCAAAACCTTACACATTCGAATCACCTGGTCCTACACCCGCAGTAGGGATTCATGTTGTCCGATCCAGGAAAGGTTTACCCATTTGAATCACCTGGTCCTACATTCGCAGTAGGAATTCATATTAATCGGTGTAGAAAAACCTTACTCATTCGAATAATCTGGTCCTACACCCGCAGTAGGAACTCATGTTATCCGATCTTGAAAATCCTTACTCATTCGAATAATCTGGTCCCACACCCGCAAAAGGGATTCCTCTTTTCCGATCCAGGAAAGTAGTATCCATTCGAATCACATGGTCCTACACCCGCAGTAGGGATTCATGTTGACCGGTCCAGGAGAACCTTACACATTCGAATCACCTGGTCCTACACCCACAGTAGGGATTCATGTTGTCCGATCCAGGACAGGTTGACCAATTGGAATCACCTGGTCCTACACTCGCAGTATGAATTCATGTTATTCGTGCAGAATTTTTTTTACCCATTTGAATCACCTGATCCTACACCCACAGTAGGGATTAATGTTGTCCCATTCAGGAGAACGTTTCCCATTTGAATTAATGTCTGGTTTTAAAATCATAGTCGGTGTTCATGTTGTATTATAACTGATAATTTCACTGTATTGGATTTCTATGCTTCCGGATTATATATGCATATTTGTTTTTACTATTTTTCATTGTAAATAATTAACAAGGCTTCTATTTTATCTACCCCTAATTATGTTATCAACAATGTAAATATCAACAAGAAATCAGATAGTATATATATTACCTCGTACGTTAGTTAGTAATCTATGTCTAAGTTTAAAAAACTGATATCTAACATATACAACTTTGTTTAGTAGAATATGGGAAAGCTTCTGTACTGTTTCCTAATTTTAGTTTTAATTACAGTTTCCTCGGCAGCTGGTAAGTTAGAATATTTAAGTGAGCATTAAGTTACCGTAGCAATTGGTAAGTTGGAATATCTAAGTTAACATTAATTTACATTTACAGCTGGTAAGTTAGAATATCTAAGTCAACATTAAGTTACCTTAACAGCTGGTAAGCTAGAATATCTAAGTCAACATTAAGTTATGTTAACAGTTGGTACGTTATAATATATAAGTGAACATTAATTTACATTTACACTCGGTAAGTTAGAATATCTAAGTGAACAATAAGTTACATTTACACCTGGTAAGTTAGAATATCTAAGTGAACATTAAGTTACCTTTACAGCTGGTAAGTTAGAATATCTCAGTCAACATTAAGTTACTAGTACCTTAATAGCTGGTACGTTAGAATACCTAAGTCAACATTAAGTTACCTTTACAGCTGGTAAGTTAGAATATCCAAGTGAACATTAAGTTACCTTTACAGCTGGTAAGTTAGAATATCTAAGTCAAAATTAAGTTACCTTAACAGCTGGTAAGTTAGATATTTAGTCAACATTAAGTTACCTTAACAGCTGGTAAGTTAGATATTTAGTCAACATTAAGTTATCTTAACAGCTGGTACGTTAGAATATCTAAGTGAACATTAAGTTACCTTTACAGCTGGTAAGTTAGTATATCTAAGTGACCATTAAGTTACCTTTACAGCTGGTAAGTTAGAATATATAAGTCAACATTAAGTTACCTTAACAGCTGATATATTTGAATATATAAGTGAACATTAAGTTATCTTAACAGCTGGTAAGTTAGAATATCTAAGTGAATATTAAGTTACCTTAACAACTGGTAAACTATAATATCTAAGTGAATATTAAGTTACCTTAACAACTGGTAAGTTAGAACAACAACGTGAACATTAAGTTACTTTAACAGCTGGTAAGTTAGAATATCTAAGTGAACAATAAGTTACCTTAACAGCTGGTAGGTTAGCATTTTTGTATACGTAAGACGAGAATACAATTGTCACATTTACAATGTTCAGAAAATGTGATATAATACATATTTGTGTTCGCATACATGTTTTGTACTAAGCGCACCATTCCTTCCCACGAAACTGTCTGTCACACTGTGACGAATACAATATATATGCTACTGTCTTTGCCTGTGAAAGACAACTTAAATCTTGTTCCTAATGATAAACAGTCTATAAGCAGTAGTCGTTGCAAGACAAAATGTGACATACTTCATCATCAAATTGTTGGGGGGGGGNTTGTTTGTTTCATTTTTGTTTTTGTTTTTTTGGTTTTCAATTATTTCATGTACGGAACTGCATGTTTGGGACATCGTTTTACCCTTTGAATCAGTCAATCACTAAGTCATTCATGCATGTATGACAAATGGCATTTCTATATTATCTAGTGATTATCTTTTTATATGTTGGGGTTCAAATATGTCATATCAAATACATGCTATGGAATAATATTTTAAAATCAATTTAGATAAGAATGAGCAATTTTTTCAACCATGCAATGTCGTGAATAAATTTCCTTTTGATGAGGTGTTCACGGTGCCTGCTGGAATTTCTACAGCTATGTTACTCAAATCAGTAGTCCACGTGTAGAATATTGCTCCGATCAGACACATTATTTTGACGTTTGACTATGAATTTTACTCATAAGTTGTGCGTGAGTAGCGGAGAAGTCAGAATTACAAATATACACTCCGACAAAAGTTAAGCACCACCCTATATTTTTATCGATATATTTTTTTTACATCAATACTGTTGAAACAATAAAATAGATATCACCATTTTTCTTACACTTCTTAAAAGACTACATCAAGGGCTCTAAAATTACCAATTTACGAAGTATTTATCATCCTGAAAGACGTGACTATGACGTGGCAAAAATTGGGTTCAAAACAGACGCTGGAAAAACGTAAAACCAGTTTGTCTTTGATGGAAGTTTTTAACATTGCATTAAAATGCAGAGTCTTCAGATTTTAAGAACATTTAAATACATCTATTGTGCGTATGTGTAAGGCATAACAATCAATAACGAGTATATCCACCGCGTTTATTGTGAAGTTCTGTAACACGCCTCGTCATGCTTCGCACCAGACGCCTAAGCCATTATTGGGGGAACTGTTGCCACTCCTGTAAGATAGCAGTTCTTAATTCGTCAATATTTTGACATTTTGGATTGCGTTGGTAAATTTTTCGGCCAATAAAGTCCCATACATGCTCTATAGGGTTCATGTCTGGCGACATCGCAGGCCATGGAATTGTCTGAACAGCCTCTTGCTGTAAAAAATGTTGTACAATTCGAGCTCTATGTGGCTTAGCGTTGTCGACCATGAACATTGGCCTGTCAGCCAACGCATGATTGTCGAAATGGGGGACTACGCGTGGAGCGAGCATATTGTCACGGTATTTTTGGCCTGTCAGATTACCATCAAGAACGTACAAGTCCAACTTACAGTCAAAGGAAAACAACCCCAGACAGCTGTGCCCACAATGTGGCTGTCCAGAAATGACGTGTTTCGTTGGCGTCAAACCCTTGCACGACCGTCGGTAGGGCGTAACAAAAAACGACTTTCATTAGACCAGTGGACCCGTCTCCATGTGCGAATAGTCCGCCCTAAATGATCATGTGACCAGTCATATCGAGCATGGCGATGACGTAATGCCAACTGTGGACGTTTTATTGGTCGTCGCGTTCGCATTTCCTGATGGTGGAGGCGTTTGATTGCAGTGCGTGTGCTAATGTGACCTCCAAGCGCTAAATTACCACGAAGTGCACCATCTGTACTGAACGGCCGTTGCCGCGTCCTTCTAGATATGAGCCGGTCCTCTCTCGGCGTCGTTTTGCGAGGTCTACCTACACGTGGACGGTCAGTAACATTCCCCGTTTGACGAAAACGCTGCATCAGTCGTACAATGATGGAATGGGTAACCCTGAAGTGGTATGCCACCCTTCTATGGCTAAAGCTACCGTTATTCATGCCAACAGCTTGCCACCTTTCTGGTATGGTTAATTTTCGCCGCACCATACCAAACCAATAGAAAATGAAACTTAATACTCTACACACAAAAAATCAGCTTACGTTCGCAAACACAAATGTTGAAAAGTACACGTGGCACTTTACACACCCTGTCATATACGCATAAATAAAAATCGATCAATAATCTGTTTCACGGGTAAGTAAGTATGTGTGTACAGGTAGCGAAAACAGCAAACCGATTTGAAATAAGTTCATTATTAGAAAATATATTATTGAAACAAGTCAGGTGGTGCTTAACTTTTGTCGGACTGTATATTATAGTCTTTGGTTTTTGGAGTTAAGGCGAGCACACTAACCATAACAACACCAATGTGTTCTGATATCAGATAGAAAATTATAATGAACATATCAAATTGATAATTAAACTGTATGCTGTTCATGGTAAACCATTAATATATCAGTGTATCTTATACATTTGTAGATCCACAATCAAGATGTCCAACGAGTATTCCTACAAATAATAACTTGTTTGTTTATAACAACGTTTGTATTGAATTGTTTCACAATGAACAATCTTGGTTTGACTCCAGAAAACATTGTCAACAACATGGTGGAGATTTGGTTGTTATACAGGATATGGGAAAACAGACGTTTATCATTAATTCTTTAAAACAGGCTCACTGGGATCGAAAAGCGGCTTGGATTGGTGGCACTGATAAAGATAGAGAAGGCGAATGGAAATGGGTTACAGGTATAGCACTCTTTATATGAAGTGAAACCTGCAAAATAGATTTTTCATGATGTTTTTATTTTCTATATATCTTAATTTATCCTGCAATTGGGATATTTTGTCATAATAAATTTGTTGAAAAAACTGTTCCTTTATTATATCCGTCATAATAATACTTTTCACATTAGCCTTTTAGAGCTATTAGGCCACGCCCCTTACCAGTGCTACTTTTTTGTGTTTCTATTGTCAATGTAAGCATATACAATATAACAATATGCATTCATATGTCGTATTTTTTTATCCTACAATTGTGTGATTTTGAGTACTAATAAAGGAGGTCAACTAAACTTCAGTGTTATTTAGTCATGGGCCTAATTAAGCATTTCTGGTACCTGATTCACGTAAAGCCACTGAATGAAACGGTAACGTATAAACCCCGACGTCACAGATGACGTCATTTAAAACGAATAGAACGACGCTTGTTTCAGATATTGTCAGACAATTTGGCAGTTGTTTTGGACTATTTGATCAAGCAGGATAGACACAATATACGTACACTGTCGTTGAATATAAAAATAATTTGCAATCGCTGCGAAACAGGTTAGAAAAGATATGTTTACCTGTTTACAAAGCTCGTACAAAGGAAATTTTATATTTTCCGACAATGTACGTATATTGTATATTTACGCTTCATTTTTATTCATAGGTAATAAATAGTGTTTGTTTTGTAAATACTTCGTTGATTAATAATGACCTATTTCATTTGATGAGTAGTGCGTATTGCTAATTATTTTACCTCAGTATATACTTTCTTAAAGCTTTTTTAAAGAAATAAAAATGCTATTGTTTCACATTTTTTAAACTGAGACTATTAACCGGTCAATAATTTTCAAGACTATTGACTGCCGCTGAACTATTTACTGGCAATTTAAAAAACATGTTTATTGTTGATATTTTTTCTTAATATTACTATTAAGAACTTCTATTTGTGTCTTTTTAATAGCCATATTTTCTAGATTTCCTAGATTGCCTTTGGTATAATAAAACACTTATTTACTGGCTATTTGGACAATAGCAAGTTTATTGTCCTCATAGCCAGTAAATAGGTGTATAATAATGACCGTGTCACACATGTATGCATTAAGTACTACGCATAACGTTGAGGAATCCATTGTGTTTTCGTTAATATGTTTTTTTAATTAAATAAGATTGTTTTGTGCACATTTTATTACAGGATAAAATACAATATTGGTGTATTGACGGTAAATATAGAATGAATGTGACTCGGCACGAAACGAATGGAAGGACTCGATAAAGCTCGCCTTTCCCACGTTTCTAAGCCTCGCCACATAAATTATATATTTACCATCTATAGAACAATATTATATATATATATCATGCACTTGTTCTATTTGAGCAGGAAAATTGGATTGATTGGATACATTTTTCTAGCAAACTGTCACTGGCCGAATTATAATTTTTCTGGTACCCCTGTCCTTTGTTATCTGTTGAGCTGTGTGAACCTCATCTTCGCTAGCCAAGGGTTACGATCCGCTCCTCTCATCTTCACCCTTGGCATATTATGTCAGAATTTTGTAATTCTCGCGTATCGCCCTCTAGCTGTGGGGAGGAGGAGGGGGAGTATGAGGAGGAGGAAGCAATTACTCACAACTGGTTCACGCTCTTAAGGGGTCCCGTGCTGTTCTCTGTGAAAACCGCCGTGTGTTGTTGGGTGCCCCTTAACATCGGGATCGTTGTTACTATATGTATTATCTAATTATAAATACTTTGTTTACCTATTTATTAATAATATGTAATTTTGTTTGCACAGGTGAATTGGTTTGTCTTGATCCATTATAGATAATAATTAAGAGAATACAATATATCGGGTGTTTTATATTTACTGTCACTATTGAATTTAATATTTTACAAAACGTCCAAGATAGTCTTGAAGGGTTAGGGTTAGTATGTCTTTCCAGAATGGTTTGTGCCATTGTAATGTTGGACAGGTCAAGGGTACATTAGTTTAATATATGTACAATCGCTGAATTGGATTTATGGATGTAAGTCTTTACAGTTGTTATATATGGTCCAATTATGTGATTACGTTTCCGTTTTGTAAGTTTGTGGATGAATTTTTTCACGATACATTAATGTAGCTATCGGAATAGTGTTAAGGTTTGATTGGATAGAAATATTGGTGTGATTAAGCTAATGAAGTACGATTCGGTCGTTGTTACTATATCTATTATCTAATTAGAAATACTTTGTTTGTTTACAATATGATTGTCGGGTAAACATCAGATAACAGATTAGCACCGGTGGTTTTTATTTACTTTGAGTAAACAGATAAGAATTTATCACATTCGTATAAGTCTATTATCTAATTTTAGAACATAATCACCTATCCTCGACCAATCAGAAGCTTGGATTTTTTACTCTTATTTTCATAAAACATGGTTTTCTATGTTTTATAAAATGTCACGATTGACTGGATTTGCATTGTTCTCTTATTAGTTATAGAATGACTCAATAAAGTTCATACTAAGTCTGATTAGAGAACAATGAAAATCTGCCTGGAATACAATAAATTATCAAACATAGAAAACCATTTTTTGTTGAAAAAAAAAATTAAAAAAAAAATATAACTGAAATTTCACATTTTCAATATATCGATATCGTTTATTGAAAAATGCATCTTTTCGGTCACTAATCCGTTTTTAAAATTCTGTGGTAGACACAGCATTTGCAAATCTATTATTGCTACTATTTGCGGGTTTGTTACTGAAAATTAGTTACTGAGTCTGATTTAATCTAAATCTTCTAAATACCAATCTTGGTTTTCTTCAGAAAAAAGATTAAAGCAAGGAACATTTCCATCCATCTTTCTAACTATAACCTATAGATAATTAGTAGTATTGAGGTGAGCATTTTTAACACATGGTTCACTTATTTCAGAAACAGTTTTAATCATGATCAGATGAAAAAGAAAAGTCTTAAGGGTACATTTTCATTTTATTTATTTGGACTTTTTAAGTAAATACATTTTTCTCTGTACAGATACTGAAAGTTCATTATTTGACTAATTATTGCTAATTATTGTTTGTTTTATTTTTCTCGGATAGGTGATTATGTTCTAAATTGGTCAAACACTAGTTTTCCATGTTTTATGAACTGTAAAGCTCGAGGCTGCGCGTCGAGTTTTAAAGTTCATAAAACATGGAAAACTAGCGTTTAACCTATACATAAATACTTTTTTACCAGGGCTATGGTTAATTATATATACTTTTTTACATAGGGTTAGGGTTAGGGTTAGATCTTGGTGTTATGGTTAGGGTTAGACCTTGGTTAATGTTGTGCAATCGATCCCCATAGGATCGGTATAAATACTCGTACCATACTACTGTTGTATATTCGGACCTGTGGTATCCTTTGCGACTCATGTTGCAACGCTTTACTGATTTGTTCCAATGATTGAGGTGCGGGTTGGATTTGTTGTCCCAAAATTGTTGTATGGGGTTCCGATTCGGCGACTTTGATGATCATGGCAATACATTGATGTTCTTCTGAATTAGAAAATCCATGGTTACCCTTGCTGTCTGGGGCAGCACATTGTCCTACTGAAACATCTCCCTCTGTCGGTCAATAACATAGAACATATATGGCTGCAACATATCGTCTCCATAAAGGTCAGCGGTTAAATTTCCTTGGAAACGCACTAGGTTTTCTTTGTGGTTGTAGGATATTGCTGCCAACATCATGATGCTCCCACCGCCAAATCTTTCAAGTTCTTGTGTGCAGACAGGGGCGAAACGCGGGTTCATCCATCACATCTTTGGAGAAGAAAACGTGACTCATCGCTGATCCAAATTCGGCACTAGTTCAAACCCTTAATGTATGACACCAACCAACACGTGCACGCCTGTGTTTCTGGGTCAAAAGTGGTCCAAAATAAGGTCTTCTTGGCCGAATTCCACGTTTGTTATGGACTGTCCGGATGGAACTTCTCTGTAAACCTGTGACACCAGCTGCAGTGGTTCTAACAGTGATTGTTCGATTACGTAGATGGAACACTCTGACATACCGATCTTGGGCTGGAGTAGTGATACCTGGCCTACCACTTCTATGCCGATCTTGAGCTGATCAAGTTTGATTTAATCTCTACCAAAGGTGTGCAATTGTGCGTTAAGTTGTTGGGTGATTATTGCTTTAGCTAATATAAGTAGAATTATTGACCATCACTATTCAAGCTTTCTATTCACAACATTTTGATGAATTGATAACATATTTCAAAAGAAAATAATGATATTGCTAATATTCAACCAATGATATTGCTAATATCAACCAATCATATTGCTAGTATCAACCTATGTATTATAATAACAAATTATTCTTATCACTGTTAGTAGAATTGAAAATATGGCCATAATGTGTAATCGATCAAAAATTAAAATATGTTTTGTTTGTACATCAGGAGAACGTATTGGATGGAGCTTTTGGCGAAAAGGAAAAGGACAAAGCCAGCATGGATTTCTGTTTTCAAGCGGGGGATGGGAGGATTGTGCACAGATTCGTTTAAATGATGGTTATAAATGGCACGATTACCCATGTAGTGGATTTCTATCACATTATAGTTGTATATGTGAATACAGTAAGTATTTCTAAGCAAGACATATTTTATATAATTGATAATATTCATTGCATCTGCCCTAATATTCAAGACTTATCAGTCGTGTATAATCTTCAAGACATCCATACGTTGTCAACAACGACTTTACATTCACTTGGTGAAATTGCAAGATACATAGGGGATCTTCGTGAGTGTGATTTTCTCTAGACGTGTAAATGTATTATGCCAAACAGCAAATTGTACAACACTACTAAACAAATGTATTTCGACAAGTATGCATACCTAGTATCCTCTATTTAACATATTTTCACAATATGTTTAAAATTGTAGTTAACACTTATATGTTAAATCAATAGTACTGACCTGAAGTTTGGAAACGGATCTCATCAGCACAGTCGTCAGCGCTTCATCAATAACATGTTTATTGGATATGTAATTATTATCATAATAAAGGTTCTACCCCTCAAGCACAGGCAATCTCAGTAGATTTTGACCAAAAAAAAAACCGATGTCGGCGGCGATGTAGACCAAAGTCATACCGCGAAAAATTTGAACTTTTAGCATTTTGGTTATCGCAATATTAAATCTCCGCGAAACTGTCTTGAAGCAGAAAAACGCGAAACATAATAGCCGCGAAAATAAGGTGGTTGACAGTATTCTGTTTAGGCCCTTTGGTTTTATTGCTCCTAAAGATTTACTTTATTTGGCTTTTAATTAATTTGGCATTGAGTGTACTTGATGAATGTTATTACAGAAACACGTTGTGTGCACTACGTTATGTGGTAAACCATTAATGGTATAGTCATTGATTTACATTGAATACTCTATGTTATATAAGAATCAACTCTTTACTCATCTAATCGTCAGAAATGACACTGCCAATAGCACCAACCACCAAAAGAACAACAACTGTTACAACTAATATACCTAAATCTATAACAACATTGTATGTGCCAACGACAACTTCTATAAGTACCACGTCTAGAATTGTATCAACAATGACTACACATATGTCAACAATGGCTTTTAAATCTACCAATAGAATTTTACCAACAACTACTACTACGCATTCGCCAACAACGACTACGCACGTGCCAACAACGACTTTTAAATTTACCACTAGAATTTTGCCAACCTCGACTTCGCATGTGCCAACAACGACTTATAAATCTACCACTAGAAATTTTCCAACTGTGAACACATTTGGTAAAACGGGTGAGAAATCAAATGTTTTCTGTTTACTTTGGTTACAGCTCTTGGAGTATCCAAAATCACACCTCTGTTTGAAGTATCATCTGCCATGTAGTCACCCATTGTATTTTTTAAACAAGTACTAAAATAACTTTAAAAAATGCGACTAGTTTCATTTGCCACAATCTGATTTAGTTAATAACAGAGAGTTGGCAAAATATATGAATTTACTCTATTTCATCTATTCAAATTTGAGTTTCACAAATTACCACCACTCTACAACACCACAGATGACACAGATTTGATATGCAGCCATGATTATATGCAAGTGTAAGAGGAAATTTAAGAAAGTTCAGAATAAGAAAGACTTCCTCAGATCTCAACACTAGTGAACAATGCATAGTCATCTAGCTGTGGCAGGTAATTTACTGCCACTAGATAATCACATTTTGTTCAATCTTGCCCACAATTTAGCTCGATTTGGTAGACTTTTACATCGAAATATTCTTCTCTGAAACTAGTAGAGGTCCTGTACACCATTTCTATATTTCGTGCTGATCGGACAACTAACTTTCCTCAGTTGGTCCAGATTAGAAAGCAATCATGTCCTCATGAGAAATTATTGTTTTTTAAAGGATTCCTTTAAAAACCCATTTCAGCAAAATGTTAGCTAGCATTATTAAGTAACCATTATCGTTTCTAACGTAAGTGGGGGATATTTTTAATTTTTACCGCTTCTCTCACAAGACCAAAGGCGGCAGTCCTCATCTGTCATATTTAAATCTTCCCCTCTGAAACAACTGAATCAAATTAAATCTAATGTATATATATATTTCTGAAGTTACAATGTGGTATAAGGAAGAAATGTTAATTTACAGTCAAATATCAATCTGAAAAATTAGTTATCGATTTTAAATGACATCATGTAACATATATAATGTGAGAATATATCGTCTGATTTTTGTTAACTATTTCACTTCAACAATTCTACAGGAGCCTCTGTCTGCCCACCAGGATTTCAACAATTAGGACATCTACACGTGTTCTCTGATACCTGTCTGATTCTTGTATGAACTACATTGTCATGGAGAGATGCCCGCACCAGCTGTATAAAGACTGGAGGAGACTTGGTGATAATAAAAGATGCTGATAAACAAGCGTTTATTCTGAAAGCTTTAAGTGCTGATCACTGGGACAAGGATCAAGTGTGGATTGGTGCATCGGACTTACAACATGAAGGCGACTGGAGATGGGCAGATGGTATGTTAGAATTTGATATAGATCTATTATTATATTTTCACGATTATTTTACACTAAATGCCGCCATCGTTATTTCTCCTGGTGGGGCCGTCGTGGTCATGATCGAATGGTAGTTGGATTTACAACTACATGCCTATCACCACTAAAGTTATGAGTTCGAACCCCGTTCATGGCGAGATGTGATAAAGTTTGTCAGTGAATTCCGACATGTCGGTGGTTTTCTCTGTGTACTCCGGTTTAATCCACAAATAAAACTTACCACCACGACATAGCTGAAATATTGTTGAAATTAGTGCTAAACACAATGCCGGATTTAGATAAAGCGATGCCCTAGGCTATTCCACTTGTGATGCCCCTTTCAATTACCCACATTCACGACTGGAGGAAGATGCAAGTGAGCTTAATCAATTTCAATAAAGGCGAAGATGATGAGGGGTATTTAAAATTCTGCAATATTCTGAAATGGAGTGCAGCAAAAACTGTGTAAGGAAAATTCCTGAAGGGTTGCTTAGAAAGTACAGTACGTTATTAGAGCATACATTGTGAGGCACTAGGCTTCAGCCTATCGAGCCTCTAGGTAAATCCGGCACTGGTTAAACACTATAAGCCAAACCAAATCAAACCACTGTCTCTCGTTTTCATACAGCAATGATTTTAAGGATAGTCCATATCTTTAAAGACAAATTTACTCAGAATTATCTATAGCGTTCACAATTATGTCTTACGATGGCTTGATATACTATCAATATTCAAATAATAGTTGAGACCATTAACCCTCTTTAATCAAACTAATTATATCACAACGGCTTGAATCGTTTTCATAGAGATCACGCGGCCTATATACTCCTATTTACTAACAAGGGATGTAACGACAAACGTAGCCAAGCCCCTACCAGTTCTGTTTCAGGCTTGAAAAAAATATAAAAAAATCACATTCAAACAATCTTTGCTGTCATTTGCTAGCATATTGATTTATCTTTCCGACGATACATCATTTTTTACAACTGCTTCACTCTAGAAGTCAGAGCACCCCTGCAAACTTGAAACTTTGCTCTAAAATAGGCCACCAACGTTTTACTATGGCACACAGTCAACGGTAAAACTCCAAGAGTATAGATCTAGAGCTGTCATCTGATTGGTTAATATTTCTCACGACACGGTAAGTGTTTCTACTTATTCGTAACATATAAAAAATATTGTAAATGATTTTAGGTATATTATAATCATATAAAATTACTTCTAAATGTAATTCTCACTGAAAAAAAAATTAAATCATATATTTCAAGTGTTATCAGAATGTGGGCGTATCGTGAGAAATATTAACCAATCAGATGACAGATTTCATTTGCTGCTATGTACTCGTAAACAATGGCATCCACGATTTGAAGGGGTCGTACCGGACTGAAAAACCTGAGTTGCCGCTGTTCGTCTGCACTATGTGAATTGTTCTGGTGATAGTTGAGTCGAAGGCGTTCATATTTAGGACAGTCAGGATTTATGCGAATATTGTCCGCAATTGTGCTCTATACTATTGGAGTTTTACCGTTGACAGTGTGCCATAGTAAAACGTTGGTGGCCTATTTTAGAGCAAAGTTCCAAGTTTTCAGGGGTGTTCTGACTTCTAGAATGAAGCAGTTATGAAAAATTATGTCTCGTCGGAAAGATAAATCACAGGGACTTGCTCCCGGTGAATAAAAAGATCGACTATCCACATATATACACTAGACAAGGGAGATACAAATGTCGTTGGTAGCCACGCTTCAACTAATTTTATTTCCATTAATACCCTTCATCTCACCGCTAGTCCTCCTTAATTCGTTTAACAAGATGTGTATCTAAGAATTAAAACAGCAGTTACCTTGATTAAACCCTACTTGACTTCATAAAATAGCTTCGTTCACTCCAAATCATCTTTTTCAACATCCGTCTGTTACCAAAACGAAAATGATGACCTTGAACTTACGTTCGGGCTTACTCGGGGTTTTTCTTTCATGCACGATAACTCCTGTTGCAAAACCGCGGGAATTTTTTGGCGAAACTTTTAAAGCGGTATTTTGAATGTGAATGGTGTGGAGTTATCGTGCATGAAAGAAAAACTCCGAGTAAGCCCGAACGTAAGTTCAAGATCGTCATTTTCGTTTTGGTAACAGACGGATGTTGAAAAAGATGATTTGGAGTGAACGAAGCTATTTTATGAAGTCAAGTAGGGTTTAATCAAGGTAACTGCTGTTGTATTTCTTAGATAAGCATCTTAAGCTTGTTAAACGAATTAAGGAGGACTTGCGGTGAGATGAAGGGTATTAATGGAAATAAAATGAGTTGAAGCATGGCTACCGACGACATTTGTATCTCCCTTGTCTAGTGTATATATGTGGATAGTCGATCTTTTTATTCAAGTCCATGTGGATAAAGCAATATGATAGCGAATGACAACAAATATTGTTTGAATGTGTGATTTTTTAATATTTTTTTCAAGCCTGAAACATAACTGGTATTGGCTTGGCTATGTTGGCCGTTACATCCCTTGTTAGTATGTAGGAGTTTATAGGCCGCGTGACCTCTATGAAAGCGATTCAAGCCCCTGTGAATTATATCATACATATGACAACTTCTGTGTCACTGAGATTTTTAGATTACGTATAATGTTCAAGATTATAGCGTTCTTTATAATAAAGCTGTTCGCCCCGGTTACATGTGAGGGTTGGCATTTTACTCCCATGTGGAAAGCACTTGCATGACCACGTCATTTTAGTAAGAGAGTAGGTTTGGATCTATATAACTGGCTTTACCCTGTCATTTTTTAAGTGATTGTAACAAATGACAGTGAGCGATCATGTACATTTGTGTTATAGGGGTATCGATTTTGCACCTATTTCAGCTATATCATGGCGGTTAGTTCTATTAGTATTGGTCAGGGGCGGATTCATAATATCAAGTTAGGGGGCGCACGTAAAATAATCGCGGCGAGCGGAGCAAGTCGCGAAAATATTTGGGGTATTTTGTGTGAAAAATTACGATTTTACGCAAAAAAATCATATTTTTTCCAAATTTAGGGGGGCGCGTCGTGTGTAATGTTTAACGTCCTCTCCTCGAGTGCGGGAATATCGCGGATTCGAGCCCCGATCGGGTCAAACCAAGGACTGTACAATTGGTATGTGCTGCTTTTCCGCTATTCATGAAAACAAAACAAAGACCCGTTGGCTCTGAATCAGGAAAATGTGTCAGAGTGAGGCGACATGTATATCCGCGGACTGTTTTTCTTTTAAGTGAGCTAGCACTAAAAAAATCCAACTAATCATGTTTGTCTAGTACAAAGCGCACCTCATTATCATCTGATTGAAAAATTAACTTGTTCTCGCCATTATATGGCTGAAAAATTTCTTAGATTTTTATATATAATTCGTTTCGTCTTTAAAGACGGGTGAGTACAGTAGCATAGTACTTATATTATTTATGTCAAAATTTAAAGATTTACGTATACTAGTGTCCAACACGGTTTCCATGTCAGATCATTTTCGTGTCGTTTAACAGTAACACGACGGGTGTCACATGTGGAGCAGACACTGCTAACCCTTCCGGGTCACCTGCGTTCACATCCGGTTTTTAATTGGGTTCGTATTTCTCAATCTTTAGGTTTATATGTAATATTTTGTAGATCGTTGATAGTCCCTTTGTCCTTCCATTGACCATTGTGTTGTCTGTCCTTCGATTTACGGATTCTGATTACCCAAACTCTTCTTGGAAGACATATACGTAATATTTCTTTGTGTAATCTTTCCATAAAATCGAAATTAATAATAAATGGAATTGCCTATGTACGTTTGGGTCTATTTAAAGAAGCATTTTCAGATGTTGTCCAATGTCTGCTGGACATTTGGTCATCCAGTAATGTAACAAATATTTTTGGACCAGCTCACATTTAACTGGACCATTTTATTTTTCTTAGAAAAATCCCAACTTTGGTTGATAATTTTATTTACGACTGAATATAGTTATATTGTTTATATCCAATAGACAGCAACAATGGTGTGAGATATTGAGGAAAAACGTGTGGTATATTTATCATGTATGGGATAGAACGAATGTTATATTATTATTTCAGGCACAACAGTCTCCTTTAACCGGTTTGCTGATGGGGAAGGGAATAATCCTAGCCACGGATTTCTGTTTGCTAATGCCAATATTTAAGACTGTGCTGTACTTAGACGGGAGGCTGGTGGTCAGTGGTATGATTACCATTGTGTTCCTTCAACTCCAATGAAATATCGTTACTCATACATCTGCGAATTTCGTAAGATTTCTTCTTTGTATTGTTGAAATTCTATATTTATATTTATTATTCCCCCTTTTTTTTCGGGGCCCATCGTGGCCGTGATCGTATGGTAGTTGGATTTACAATTACCAATGCAATCAGTGCCTATCGAATCTCGATGAGGGCGAGGTGTGCAACATTAATTGTTAAAGTTTGTCGGTGACTTGCGGCAAGTAGTGGTTTACTCCAAGAAGTCCGATTTCCTCCAGCAATAAAACTGACCACCATGATATAGCTGAAATATTGTTGAAAGTGGCGTTAAACACCACAACTCTAACCACTAAGCATATATATAAGATTGGTTGTTTGGGAAAATGTTTGTCTGTTTGTGTGTGACGACTACCGTTGTTAGGAAATAGGAAAGCTCTTGTTAAATTTTACTAGATGTAGCATGGCTTTAAGAAAATATTGGCGGGAAAAAAAACTATGGCTGTGTTGTCTGCAATTCATGTAATTCAAAAGTATTAAAGGCATATTGTCTACGATTTTGTTGAAAAATTTCAACTGTCCATAAATGATTTGTTTAAGGTATCATTAAATAGTTATGCTGCAAAAGATACGATTTGTGTTATTTTTTTTACAAAAAAGACCCAAAGCTATCGTCATCGGAATTATTGTCCAGGGTGACAAAAATTCAAAGAGAAAGTAACAGCGCCACCAATAAAAAAAACTCTTGGGGTTTTAGCTTTGAGGAAAATACTGTTAAGATTCAAACACTTCAAATTGTCCCGCTCGTTTAATGTTGTTTGAATCTTAACGTTTCGTAGCGTATTCGCCAATAATTCGGTGTTAATTCTTCATTTTATGAAGATCAAAACGGAAAACGACAATAATTTTGGGTATGAAAAAATTACGATTTTGTAGACAATATGCCTTTAAGCTCTTTGATTTTCTTGCTCCCAAAAACTTTAAATTATTTGGCCTTCAAAGCTATTGACTATGAGCGAACTTGATGAAGGTTATTCCAGAAACGCGGCATGCGCACTAAATTTGATACCTCTACTGGTGGATTATTAGTCCAGAGTGTATCATCCACTCAGTAGGCAGTGTTTCTCCACGCATATGATTTGTTCGATATATTTGCTATTGAAATTAACAATTCCTTAATTATGTAATTATTATCCAAGCTAAAGTTCTCCTCCCTCGGGCACAGGACTAGGTAACCTTTGTCCAGTTTGTTTATCCTGTTTAAACACGTTGGTCATATTGCCCACAAGCACTTATAAATTATTTGTATTTCCAATCTTTTAATTTTAAGCGTACCTGATGAATGTTATCCCAAAAACGCGTCGTGCGCACTTAATTAGATATCTACGTTTTTATTTGCGTGCTTGCCTCGAGTGGGGTAGATCTTGGCTTTGAATCCCGGTTGGGTTAAACCAAATACTACAGCACTAGTATTTTGCTGCATCAAAGTTAAGCACGCAGCAATACGGCACAAGAACAAAGACATGTTTGCTCGGAATCAGGATAGTGTGTCTGAGTGGAGCAACATGTCTAACTGCGGACTGTTGTTCTTAATGAGCTAGCACAATAAAAATCCAACAAAGCGTTTTGGTCTAGTACAAAGCAGACATCGAAAAGTGAAAAAAACCGAGTGTTACGTAAATGTTGCGTTAGAATCCATTGCGTTTTTGAAGGTGTTTTTCCATCTCAATATTGTGTATTGTTAAATTCTATATCTTAATGGATGGATAGGATTCCATTAACCCAGTTAACCCCTGTATTTCCATCGGCATACGTTTAAGTCATTTTTCGTTCAGTGATTTTGGGGTGAGGTGTAATTGTTCGTTTTGTTAATATTGGATGAATCGTTGACCATCACAGTTTAAACTTTCGCTCAGTGATTTATCGTTACATTATTGTGACATATCTTTATATAGTTAGAATTCATACCAGCCGTGTTCGGTGACTCAATGGTAGTTCTTGGTTAGTAATAGTATTATAAACTATAATTCGGAAAATTTTGAAAAATAGTTAATTGAAATGAAATGTATTCTCTACCTATATTGTTAAAACTTTAAACTCTTTTTGAAAGCAATAACTAAATGGAACACAACACAAGTACCTACTGATCGGAGGACAATACCTGCAAACCCACAAGCAATGGTCAAGACGTCTCCACCGACAACAGACAACAATCCAGTGAAAGGNATCTATGGTATAAATTAAGATACACAATAAGTACATCTCATTGTCAGCATTTATTGTAAACGTGACTATTGTATGTAATATATAAACGTTAGAGAATACCGAAGGGAAAATCAATAATGGACAATCCAGAGAAACTGGCACTATAAGGTGCAGAAGACGTAGACAAGCTAAGCAAAGACACAAAGCAATATGTGTTGGACACCACTATACGCAAACAAACAAATAATATAAATAAGAAATCAGCCCTTCTACAAACAACTGGAGACAAAGACGAGCCGAACATCGTTTTTATATTTGTCTTATTAAAGAATGTTAAAATCTTAATTAACAAGCAATTATAATCTCATCAATCAAGAAATATATACATTTAGTACATAAGATATGAAAATGCTTTATTTTGATTGGATGATTAGTGCTTACTATTTTTGGACAGTGCACTTGACAACAGGTGACTATACATAGCGACGGGAACTATTCCACTTTCAAACGATCTCCCGCAGGCACTATATCTGTAGCATAGTTTTTGCCGTGTTATTTTTATATATATTTTTGGCAAGATTATAACCTTTAAAATGGGCAGTGCCTTACATTCATAATGAATGCTCGTTTTTGTTTGCTTGATGGTGTTTCACCTCACTTTCAACAATATTTCAGTTTTATCGTGGCGGTCAGTTTTATTGGTGGAGGAAACCATAGTACCCGGAGAAAACCACTGACCGGTCGCAAGTCACTAACAAATTCATCACATACTGTTGTACACCTCACCCTGATCGAGATTCGAACTCACAGTATCAGTGGTGATATGCATTGATTGCATAGGTAGTTGTAAATCCAACTACGATACGTTCACGACCACGACGGAACCCATTGATAATGAAATAAATATACAATATTAGTGTATTGTAGAAGAATATAGGAAATATTTGTATGAGGCTAAGGAACTGGGAGGAAAATGCGAGGCTTTAGACGAGCATTTTCCCCCAGTTCCGTGCCGAATACAAATATTTTCTATATTCTTCTACAATACACTAATATTGTTTTTATCCTGCAATTTCGGAGTTAGGTAGTGTTTTTTTTTAATTTAGAAAAATAAATATTTCTCAAACCTTTGTTGGGCCCCAAAGTAAGTTGTGTGGCGTGTCTTGAAGCTGTATTTGTATATTATACAAAATACAGTACACCTGTATTCGACACATGTTACTTGCTTACTAGAGTGCTCATTGCAGGATAAATTATTTTATTCTAATGAATTAAATAGCTTATAAATATTTACATTAGAACAATATCCTTTCCACAAATTACAATATAAGCCACTTTTATTGAGCAAGGTAAAATAACCGACGCACGAATATTTTATATCATGGTGTGAATTAAAAATATGTGTTATTAAATCTATTTTATTGGAAAATTTAAAACAAGGTTAATTGTAAATAAAATTATAATTTTGATACTTCAATATTGTAATTCAATCACTTGGAATCCATAACCGATGTGATATGTGTTAACAGACAGAATAAGACAATAAAGATATTTTAAAACAAAAATAGACAGCATTGTAGTCTATCATTTGCTGTCAATATGACGAGGTTTGGCAATATAAACGCCGACGAATTTACCTAGCTTTTTTTCAGTAATCTCATAGTATTGTCTTCTCCCACGGGAACAGTTTTCCTATTGTGTTGTCTGGTGTGGTATAATGCCTTCACCGCTTAGGCACTATACCTCATTAGACAACACTACAGTTCCCTCGAGAAAAGACAATAATAGAATAATATCACTGTCGTGTATTTTGAGTTGGTGATTGTTGTTAAACCTCAACTCAGCAATTTTATAGCTGTATCATGACGAGAACAAGTTAATTTTCAATGGGATGATGATGAGGTCCGCTTTGTTCTAGACCAACACGCTGAGTTGGATTTTTACAGTGCTGGGTCTCTGAAACAACAGTCTACGGATAGACATGTCTCCCCACTCGGACACATTATCCTGATTCCGAGCCAACCCGTCTTTTATATTTAGTGCTGCGTGCTTAGTGAAAAGGCAACAAATACAAATGTTATAGTTTTTGGTTTGGCCAGCTGTCGTGTATTTGATAGATCATCCCGTAAAACATTTGTTCCCTGAACGGCGATAATGGTTTGATTATGGCAGGAACTCTCGTCTTCTGGAGTATAAAACATTTGTTCCCTGAACGGCGATAATGGTTTGATTATGGTAGCAACTCTCGTCTTCTGGAGTATATATTTGCTACCAAATAAATAGGTCACTACACTCTTTAGCAATTAAAATTTGAATAATGTGTGTGAATGATTGGCAATGCCAGTAAAAGGAAGCAAAGTATATCTTGGCGAGAACATGTTACATATTTTAGGAGATGATGATAATTTCTTACTGAAAAGATAAGCTAGTTCCTATTTTTAGGGATGGAAGATATTCTTTTCTCACCCCTTGGATAAAGTAGTCCGTTAATTTAGGTGAAAAAGATTTTTCTATCTTACCCCGGCTCCTGGTTAAAGACAAGCTACACGCGCATTTTCCCGCAAAATTGTTTTCCATTGTAGAAGTAAATTGTAGATTTATATATAAATCGATATACATCCGTGTATTGACGATATTTTAAATACATTTCATAATAAAATATATAAACAGCATCTTTAAGTGCTACTGTAACAGCGATAATACCAATAAAAATTAATTTGACTCACATTTCGGGAACTACTTTATTTATTTACGTTAGTAACAAGGGAGACTACTCTGTTATTTACACTATCGTCTGCAATTCTAAAATATTGGTTCTTCATGTAAAATATTTCGAAATTATGGATTTTAAAATTGGAGATGTTGTACAAATTGGTACAAGTGGGCATAAAGGGAAAATAGTAAACATAGTACAACCAACAGGAACATATTCCATTTACACTATCCACAATTACTTTGATGGAACTATCACAAACTGTGCAAAACATGAGTTGGTGAAAGGAATGGATGATTTCCTTTTTCAAGAAATGTTTAATGACTTCCAAGAACATGATAATATTCCGTTGGCATGCAATTTTTTGCCAAATAGATCTGACAGTACCGCATGCTCTATTACCACTGCTTCGGACTCTCCGCTTAATACAAACTCAATTTCAACTACCATTGAATCTTTAGTAAGTGATCAAAATTTGTCCTCTGCTCTTCTCTCCCCTGAGATAGATCTTCCAAACGACATCGCAAATTTTATAGACAATATACCGGTAGCCACTGATAATACTAGGTTTCTTGATTTAACTGATGATGATTTGAATGACTTTGTCCTTGATAATGAAAATATAAATACAAGGAAAAAAACCGAGGGCCATATTAGACTGTTTACACAATTTTTGATGGTCAATAATGATACCCGTGAAATGAACACAATATCTGCAATTGAGCTTAATATTTTGCTATGTAAATATTTTGTTGGTGTACGCCAAAAAAAAGGAGAAGAATATGAACCATCATATTTACGTGGCATGCTAGGTAGCTTCGAACGCCACCTTAAACGTAAAAATTATGGCATTAGCCTTATCAGTGGATATGAATTTTGCAAGGCTAGAAATGTCTTAAAATGTAAGCAAAAGGATTTGAAAAAAAAGAAAAAGGAAATTTGCCAAAGCGTGCTGAACCGTTAACAGACACTGAAATTAACACACTTTTTGATAAAGAGTTGCCCGGCAAGAAGACTCCATCTAGCCTATTAAATACTATGTGGTATTTGAATACCCTTCATTTTGGGATCCGTGGAGGGGGAGAAGAGCATAGAAGGTTAAAATGGGGCGACATAGAACTTAGAAGGGATACAAATTCAAATCTTGATTATGCTGAATTCAACGAAAGGCAAACAAAAACAAGAACGGGCGAAGACGCAAGAAATGTGCGTGATAGCAAGCCCCGTGCTTATGAAACACCTGCAAATAAATCTCGTTGCCCAGTAGAAATGTATAAAGAATATCGTAACCGACGCCCCCGTTGTTTTAGCAATTCAACTGACACATTCTATCTTGCTGTTGTGACCAACAAAGAAAATCCAGGAAATGACGATCAATGGTTTTTACGTGGACCGGTCGGTAAAAACAAAATTAACAATATTTTGAAAAACATGGTCAAAATCGCTAAGTTACCAGAACATGAAACGAAAAGACTTACAAACTCAAGCGTACGAAAGCATCTGTGTCAAAAACTCATGGATAAAAATGTACCCGATGAACATGCTATACATATCACAGGACACAAAAATCCCAGTTCACTGAACAAATACAGGACATTAACCGAAAATAGAAAGAAAGAAATGTCACAAATATTGTCAACCACTACTCTGTCACCTACCTTACAGCACACTTCCACGATGACCTCGTCTCTTACGAATATTCCAAATTCAAATCCTTCGGATATATTCCACGCCATGTTTTATGGCTCGACAATAAATGGTGGCACATTCAATGTAAATATAAACTTCATGTCATCGTCTTCACCAAAGCGCGCCAGACAAAGTTGAAAGTGAAACTAACTTTTACGTCATCAATATTGACATTCAGATATTATTGATTTGACCCAGTTATGTGCTTTACTGTTTTTCTTTTTTGAAACGTGTTTCATTGTTTGACATTACGAATAATATGTTTCTTTTTTGTATTGTAAATCTATTACAAGTTTGTTAACTTTATTATTTTGAAACCCTTTAAAGTTGAAAATTGAAAATCTTGTTTTATTTTATTACGTAGCATTCTGGTCCTGTGATACGGTTCGCAAATTAATGCGCCAAACTACACAAAAAAAGTAAACAAACAATTACACGATAGAAAGGGGTGAGAAAAAGAGTCAAACACCGTGAAAGGTGCAAGATAGTAAAATCTGTGACACCCTCGGGTAAGATTTAAATCGTATCGGACTCGGACAAGCCTCGTCCGATACGATTTAAATCTTAC
>MJUT01012362.1:810861-900008 GCA_002080005.1 Gigantidas platifrons | reverse complement strand
AGGTAGACAATATGGTTGTTTACCAGTCGATCATCTTCGCTAGCCAAGAGTTACGGTTCGCTCCTCTCCTCTCCTCCCGGTGGAGAGGAGAGGAGCGGATCGTAACCCTTGGCTAGCGAAGATGCTAGTCGATGAGAAAGTTTACGAATACATCAATAATTGTTAAAAGTCGTATGACTTTAAATGACCCAATAGAAAATATTCATATACAGTGAGGAATAATAATTATGTTGTTTATAGAAATTCATCTAGACTAGAGCCAGTGGCATTATATCAAATTTCAAGTACCATTCCTATGGCAGTTTTTTATATTAATATTTCAATAGTGATTAGTTTTATTCTATGTTTTAAATTAATTCTTATTGGATTCAGACATTACAAAGCAATACAAAGATACAAAGTATTATATCTGGTTGTCATCTAATTTCAAAGACATCTTTACATATGTATATCTATTGTATTGCTTTATCTTATGCAGCTTCGTTGGCATTTGTGCTAACACTAAAAATGATGGTTGTCCAGGCTAAGGACACTGTTTTCAACTTATCATATAATTTTTCTGATTATAATTGAAAATATATTATAAGAAGTAAACAAAATACAAATAATATGTCCTTATTGGTAAACATCGGTAGTCGATACAATTTATTATGTGATAAAGTTTGTCAGTGACCTGCGGCAGGTCTGTGGTTTTCTCCGGGTACTCCGGTTTCCTCCACCAATAAAACTGACCGCCACGATATAACTGAAATACTGTTGAGAGTGGCGTTAAACACCATTAACCAAACCAAACATAAACATCGATATATACTTTGACAATGCTTTAAAAGACGTTGCTCTCTCTACTTCTGAGAATTAAGGATCAAAGAAAGGTAACGCTAGCTTTAAAAATGTATTCATTTGCACATTGATGGATATTCATGCGATGTTACAAGAATGATCTCCCAGAAATTCAAGTCAGAATAAATGAAAAGATGAAATAGTGTTCACAGGATCAGCTACAGACCTTGATGTGACCAGCTGATTGATCGTACCAGGGACATTATACCTCCCATGTAGATGAAGCGGTGTGTTTCAATCACCAGGATCCCGTTCTCCACCAACCCGGGTCGCAACACACTGCAAATTTGTCTGCCTTCTACCGGTAAGTTTAGAAAGATGTTCAGCTTAACTGCAGGTAGCTATATATATAGGCTATGATGCCAGTTGAGCGATATAAGTTCCTGGGATCCTCTAGTTGTGTGTTGTACTTTTCAGAAATAGGAGTGGAGGTTGAAGATTCAAGTGACAGTGAAGGTAAAGATATTTCATAATCAAAATGTGCAAATATATCATATATCATAGATGACACATATGAAAGCAAGTTTCTGAGAAATTGAAATTTAGAATTCTTCTAGAATTGTGGCTGCACAAGTTTGTATAATCAAGTCGGGGACTAAGGAAAGAAAAAGCAAAGATCCCATATTTTCATACTAAATCATTGGAAGGTCCTCTACATATAATCCATCATTATTGCTGATCAGGTAGCAGTAGCGATCACACATAATTTACTTTGAAATTCAATGGGGAAATGACATTTTCATCTTCTCAGAAGCCATGGGGCAGGTGTTAACAAAACTTGGCAGAATAATTTATGGAAGGACATCTAACAATGATCCACCATTGATTCCAGTTCAATGAATAACATGGCCCCCATAGAGATTCTTAGATTCTAATTTATTAATTTTCAAAAATTGAAGGTCCTCTACTAATTATCCAATATTTTTGGTGGTCAGGTGACAAACATAACAGTAGCAGCCACACAACTTCATCTTCTTCTCAAATATCATTTTGCAGATTTTTATGAAACTTGGCATGATTTTAATCTAATGAGTTATTTGCATTGCATCAATTTAAAAGAAGATTCCATTTTAAAGATGGGTAACTAAAGGTTTGATCAAAGTAAAGGGACAGGGTGTAAAGGGGGCTAAATGTCCATCGATCGTCCCATATAAGCAACATACTTGTTTAACTCCTACTGATGTACAGTATAATCGGATTAGGGGCTATAAGGACATAAATTGGCCTCAAATTAGATTTTTGTTTCAACAATTAATAACACTGGATTCTGATACATAGATTATCACAAATTTTTATTTTTCATTGGATTTTGATGGGATTTGTTTCTTTGGATTTCTCTTGACATAGGCCTCCAGTAGGGTGTTGACGAATTTTGCATAGCTCTTACCGTTTCCGAGCTGTAAAGGGGCAAAAATCGCACTTTTAGTAATTACAAACTACCTCAAAATTTTATTTTTCACCCAATTTTGATGGGATTTACTTCTTTGGATTCCTCTAAACATGAGCTTCTTGTTGAGTGTCAATAGATTTTGCTTCTCTCTTGTTGTTTCAGAGCTACAACGGGCCAAATGGGGCCAAAATCGTACTTTTACATAGTACCTAAACATTTTATTTTTTATCCGATTTTGATGGGATTTACTTCTTTGGATTCCTCTTGACATGAGCTTTTGATAGAGTGTCAACAGATTTTGTGTAGCTCTTACTGTTACTGAACTATAAGGGGTCAAAGGGGCCAAAATCACACTGTTAACAAAGTACCACACATTTTTTTTTTTTATCCAAATCTCACATATTTTCGTGTACATCCAACATAATATTGTGTCCACACTCGCTTTAAATGTACACTTATTCTACTTTCCTGTGTTGACATGCTGCGGTCGTATCATGTGCTCTTGACGCAGCTGTTCATTAATACTTGCTAATTGTACTTGCATATATTGTGTACGTGCATTCAAAAATATATTCATCCACTTTTAATCCAGTTTAAACTCAAATTTGAGCAAAAAACAGGACTTAGAGCCCCTACTCCTACTTTGACAAGGTGACTGTCATTTTCAAAATGCCTGCCATTGCAGAAATCAGAAAATTCAACTTAGTTGGATCTCAATGAATTTTGCTTTTCTTGACAAACATGATATGGCAATTTCATTCGCAACATTGTTTTGTTCCTAAACTTGCCAATTTTTTTTTTTTTCAAAATGGTCACCAAATTTTTGCAACCAAGTTTTGGGTTAAGTCTATATCCCTGACACTAGAAGTACCATCTTGCTATTTAAATAGTTTAGACCTCATTAATTTTAAATATCCTAGGAGAATACTTTGCACGCAGTCTAAAATTAAAATAACTAGGATGAAGTTGCTATCTTTCTTGAAATAAAAGGGAACAAAATTGATTAATAGCAGGAGAATCGACTCCAGTCCACATACTCATATCTATTTGTGTTATACTTTTCAGAAGCAGGAGAGGTTCAAGACTTAAGTGACAATGAAGGTAATGATTGAGATATTATCATAGTCTTATTTAACTGTAGTAAAACATGAGACTTCATAATTAAACTTATTGTATATCTTTTGTATAAATCAGAGAATCGAAAATCTATTCTTGCCGAACATTTGGTTCAACAAATGGAATAATTCTTAATTCTGCCTGTAAAAGCAACTAATTACTTACATACTGAGATTTTACACTTTTTGCAAGACATTATTAAAAATTTGCCTATCGGGTCAGGAGGACAGGCAAATTTGGTGAAGGCTGATAAATGTTTTTTTAGCGCACCTGTCCCAAAAGTCTGTATGATCAATAGAATTTACCCATCATATATCGAGGACAAAATTTCACAGAACTGTCATCAGTATATGCCTAATAATTTATTTAACAATAGATAATTTTCAATTTTCCATAGTGCACTGATGGGTTTGGCATTTTTATGCCCCTGCCGTTAGGCATTGGGCATACGTTTGCTGATATTTTACATACGTCAGAACGTCCATATCTACATCCAGAAATATTTTCGTCAAAAATATCTCTGCTAATACTTGTCAGAATACATTTCGCATGAAGCTTTTTCATGATGAGTACTGTATTGTCATTTTCAGATATATCTGTCAGACATCTACTTTCTGTTTACCGAGCGACTTTGTTAGGCTGGGGCAGTGGTGTCCATTTCTTTTATTTATCTTATTAAATTACCTTTATCTAGGGACAGGGTGTATCTTGGGTTATTCATAGCTTGCTCAACTTAGTTGTCTGCTTGTCTGTCTGTCCGCCCATCACAAATTGTGTCTGCTGTATTACTTGACCTGTTTGGAGTTGTGTAATGATACTTTGCATGAATGTTCACCACTGTCAGAATGATCGTCACAAATAATGCCCACATCTGTAGGTCCAAGGTCAAGGTAAAAAACTTCCATCAAAGTTGGCCATCCAAGCTCATCACTTTTGTCTAGTTCATCCAAATTTCTCAGAGAAATAATGGTTTAACCACTTGATGTGCTAATGCATAATGTTAAATTATAGATGATGCTAGTGATCCTGAAGCAAGGAATAAACAAAAAAGAATTAGAAGTGGAGCAAAAGACCAAGATGAATCAAGAAATGAAAGGACAGGAACTGATGCAGAAAGTGTAAGAAATCCAACAGGTATGAGTCTTGAGAAAATAGAATGGACTACACATACATGTTTTGCTATACCATGCAAACAAGTGAACAGGGTATATACAAATCAGCCTATCTGTCTGTCCTTTAGTATCATAACATAACTCTCCCAAACAACACAATGGATTTGTAGAAAACTTTACACCAAGGAAGTATACATCTAGAAGATGTCCATGAAAGAAATTAATTGCTACCCATCATTTTCAAGGGGATATAATTGAACTTAAATGATTTTATAGCCATCAGTCTCATAGGCCCAACTTTTCCCAAGGTGCATGATGGATTTTCCAGAAATGAAATACACCATCTGCACTATATTGTATCTACACCAGCAGTGGTAGTTTGAATTGGTACACACTGGATCACTATCCATTACCTGCTGTTTTATGCTTAAAATTTGCGGTCGTATATTGGTATGTGTCGTCATTGGCGAAAATGGCCACAACCGGTGTTCACATATTTTTCTGATGTAGAAAAGTAATTATCCCCCCGCTTGACGAAAGCAGGGTAGGATTATGTAATGCAGTCCATCGGTACGTATGCAATGCCCCCCGATAGCTCAGAAACTATAAAAGATACAAATTTGAAACTTGGTAACATACAAGAGTATGTAATGTAGTAATGCACCGAGGGTGAATTTCAAAATTCCGAAACCTTTGGCACAGACAACTTTTATAGTGTTACTAATTCACTTATTGCCAGGTTTCTCTGATCAAAGGTGTAAGAGGAGTTACAGGTAACTCATTTTTTTTTTATTTTTGGACCCCCTAGAGGTCATGCCCCCAGGGGTAATACACAAATTCTGACACTCTCTGAAGTTGCGACATAAAATGTGAGTCGCGTTTCCGGTTTCAGCTTCCAAGCCCAAATGGTCTGGAAGATTTCCTCATTTATTGCATATCACAAAAATGAATTTTCACCCATAATTTGGCCCCAGGGCATGAGACAGAAATTACGAACACAATGTGCACTACTACATTACATGCTCCTGTATGCTACCAAGTTTCAATTTTGTATCTTTTATAGTTCAAGAGATTTCGGAGGGCATTACGTACATACGTACGTGCGGACGGACTGCATTACATAATCCGAAGCGGGGGGATACTTATGCCCACAATTGATTTCTAGCACATGCTACTTATGCTTCCTTGCCAGTCATTGTGAGTATTTTTTATGCCCCACCTACGAAAGTAGGGTGCATATAGATTTTTGGTTTGTATGCCCGTCCGTCCGTCCCTCACCTGGTTGTCCTACAGGTTAAAGTTAGTTTTCTGTGAAGGAGTAGTGATATCATTTTGAAACGTGGTAAACATTTGCATTAGTACATGAATTATGGAATTTTATTATAAAATAGAACCCGTCTGAGGGCATATGATAAACACTCCACAGTGCATTGATTTTTTTCTTTAGCTCGCCTTGACCAAAATTTTATTTGTCACAGTCCTTTAATCACATGTTTAATATATGGATCTTCTACAGACATACAGTTCTTAAATTATGAAGTTTTTATTTTGCAGATTCCTAATACAAGATATGCATATTGTAAAGATTTCATTGTTGTTTTCTCTTTTATTGAAGATCACAAAACTGACAGAAAAGCTAAACCTTGGAGTGAAGAGGAGAAAACAGCAGTGTTCAGACATTTTAGAAGTCATATATCATTAGCAAAAATCCCAAAGAAAGAGGAGTCAGAAAAGTGTCTTAAAAAAGAGCCTTGTTTGAGGACAAGAACCTGGATAAATGTAAAAGACTTTGTGAGAAACAAAATAACCACTATGAAAAATAGATCTGCTGAAGTGTTTTGATCTGCTTTGCATCAACATTACAAGTTTTAGCTCACCTGGCCTAATGGGCAATGTGAACTTATGCCATTACTTGGCATCCAGTGTCTTTGTCCATTAACATTTCTTTAAAAAATCTTCTCCCCTGAAACCGCAGAAGGTATTGGACTCAAACTTGGTCACAATCATCTTTAGGGTGTTTGCTCTCAGAATTGTGTCGATTATGTCTGCTTACTTTGGTAGGTCATATTTGATCCAGGTGAGCGATTCTGGCTCTCATGAGCCTCTTGTTAACAAAATTGGCTATGATTATTTTTGAGGTGCTTGGATTCAGAATTGTTTTGTTTTTTGTTCATTGTTTCCAACATTTGTTCCTAACTATAAGACTATAGGAATCAAAGTGCCTTTTTGTCTTGCCTGCGACGCAAGGCATAGCGATCTTAAATTTGGTCGTTAACCAACAGGTTCAAGTTTTTTGAAAGTTGGTCTGCAGCTGTTTTGCGGTCAAAGGATTACATCCCAAGTGAAATTTTAAGAAAATAAAATCCTATTTTTCCTGCAAATTTGATCTATATTTGTTCACTATATTCTGTGGTTAAAAGCTTTTCAATGATTAAATTCTGTAAAAAAAAGTGGATTGAATTGGTCAGGGCAGTTCCTGGAAAAAATACCTGGGAATCTTTGACGGCAGACAATATATTTTTCTACCGGTGGTCGTATGATGGTTTATTTTATTTCTGTGGGCAGTTGTTTACATCTGAAATCGAATTCTGTGGGTAGTTTGTTTGAAATTGAAATTGAATTCTATGGGTGGTTGTTTGCCAATATTGTTGTGCGTTCATTGTAGAAGGAAATGTTTAAAAACGTGAAAGACGGTATCTTTTTTACATGCTCTGTATTTTTACAGGACAGATTACCTCCCTTACGGAAGTGAATTACGTCCCTTTATTTTTACCGGAAGTCGGCAAATTGTACAACATTTTCAAATCTATAGGTTTTTATATCTCATATAATTCCCATTCCGTATGTCGTTGGGTGTCCTGGTCAATACATTCTATAGGTCATGGTACAAGAATTATATAATTTTTTATAGGTGGTGGGGTCAAATTAAAAGTGCCTTCAACCCCCCCCCCCATGGATTTTTTTCTGGAACAGCCCTCAGAAGCTTTGCTAACGTCACAAGATAGCAAACCATGTACTATTTCAATATTTTTTTTTCAAATTTCTGTAGTTTGACTCAAAAGATAGACTAAGTGTTCTGTTTTAAAACCTTTGTTCACATAGGAATAACTTTGACAAATGTGGATAGAATTTCATTATACATTATCAGAACCAGAATTTTTCTGGTAAAATGATAACATCCCCAACAAACTTTTATTTGAAATTTTTGCTACTTTGTTCATTTTGTTTGGGCCTTGCTTCCTTTAGTTTTCACTTCATCTGTCCAGAACCATTCTATTGTTGTTTTGATCTCGAAATGTTTTATCCCCTTAGCCACAATTTACATCTTTTATAACTGAACTTAATCAAAATTCAAGCAACAGTTTGTTTAAATTTGTATTAGGCCAAATAAAATTATTGTTTAGATTCTCATCCTCCTCCATCAAAAAAAGAGGGGAGGGAGGGCAGAATTTATAATTTATAATTTATTTTTTTCCAGCAACGTCAATCCTTCATGTGTTGAATTCCTCCGATATTGGACCGACTTTGCCTATTTCACCAGATGAGAATAAATTGAATACATATATAAAAGAATTAACCTCCGAAATAGAAGTGCCAAACCAGTCTTTTAACACAATGATGCCAACTTTTATCCTTAAAAGCACGAACATTTTAGTTGTTCTGACTTTCGTTTTTAAACCGGAAGTATATAAATGATTAAAACTTGAACCGATGAAGTAAAAAATATGAACCGGAAATCCGGATTTTTTACGATGGCAATAAATTCTGAGGCGGGGGGTTTACAGGTGACGTGGGAAGGGATGAGAATCTTAACATTAATTTTATTTGGCATTAGTTAATTTATCACCAACCTTGTGCAGTAGAGTTGTTAATACTGATATGTCAGATTTGCTAGTTTATGGACTCGTTAGACCATGTATGATTGTTATTTAGTTGTTGTTGCAAATGTTTAAAAATGATAATTGAAATAATATATTCATATTTTCAATTTTAATGTTAGACTTATTTGTTTGTTCAAGTTAAAATATGTTGAATAAATATGCTCACAAACTTTATCTCTATTTTGTTGCATTGTCAAAAGCTTTCTGAATGGTGTGAGTTTGAAATTTTATGCCCTTGTCATTAAACTTTAGGGGCATTACATTTTATTGGTGTCTGTACATTCTGTCCGTCAATATGTATGTCACAATTTTTTCCTCAAAGATATCTCAGCTTCTAATAAAGGGAATTATTTCATGTTTGGTCTGCTGTTCGGTCATTTGCAATAAGTGTATGTGGTACCTACTTCCTGTTCTGCCACCAACTTGAGTTTGGGTATAAAATAACATGAAATTTTTTTGTCGCCTGCAAAGCAGGGTGACACTTAGGGTTCACTTCTCCGTCGTCTGTCTGTCTGTCCATCTGTCACACTTTTGTAATATCAAGATAATTTTTGTTCTATTGTACCAATACTAATGAAATTTTGTCACAGTGTTCTTGAGCACATAGGGCAGGTTTCTAGTGATTTTGGGGATAGTGCCCCTGACCGTTTCCTGAAAAAAGGCCAAAAGGGGTCAAAATTGGTGATTTCGCATATTTAGATATAGAACATTTATTATTGCAGATTTAATAGCTCACCTGACCATAACTTTACGTCAGTAGTCTGTCGTCCAACGTCTGTAAACTTTTCATATTTTCAACTTCTTCTTAAGAACCACTGAACATAATCAAACCAAACTGGACGGCAATCATCCTGACAAGGTTCTTTCCAAGTGTTGTTATTTTGGTGCCGGTCGGTCAATATAGGAAATACATGCAAAGTACATATTTTTCAGAACTGTTGACCCAAATGAAATCAAACTTTACAGAAGTGACCAATAGAAGGTCCTTTCTAAATTGTTATACTTTGATTCCGATCGGTCAACAAACATGGCCGCCAGCGGTGGACTTAGTTTAGCACTGGACCACATGTGCAAAGTCCCAATGAATACTGTGTCAATACAAGTATTTAATCCACATGAGTACTGTGTCAAGAATGAAATTTGTGACAACACTTGCCCCAATGTTTATTGGTTCAATGTGTTGCCGTCGTATCAAGCTGCAATCACTGGAGCGCTTTATTTTTACCTATTAAGTACAGATTTTAAAAACTTTGCCATGTGCATAAGAAGTTTACGTTTAATGACTTTATATAGCGACATGGACGTGCAGAAAATGTTGAATCACTGGACAAACAAAAGATTCCATTTATAGATATATGCAAGTCACAAGTTGTTACACATAAATTTAAAATCACAAATAGCCAACATTAATCCTTGCATGGATAAAAGCGGGATTACAAGGCATCCACTATGTTCACCATGTTAGAGATATTACTTATGGACAGGCACAAAGAGTCGTTTTGAGCGTGTAGATTAGANTATTGTTCGAACAACCTGTTGTTCAGATTACTACACTTCACCTACAACAGATCAAGATATTGGAATAACACACGATATTTATTTTGATAACTTGTATCCAACGTGGTAATGTTGAAAAATGCATCAAAATAACAGTTGGATAACTTGATGGTGAAGGTCTTATATTCCGTAGGTCCAATAGACCATTTATCCGAAGGCCCAATAGTCCGCAGGTCCCATAGTCAGATAGTTGGTAGGTCGGTTCCCGGCCGTATTTTTAGTACTCTCTTGACTCATTATATCAAACACAAGAGTGACCCTCGCTATTGAGTTATAAATGCTATAGGACATCAAAGACACTCCAAAAGACAGTATGGTAGGATCCAGAGGCATTCCGAAGACCAAAAGGGCAAACATGGGCCTAGGTCATGGCCGAATATATGGACACGGGGATGAAATAAGACCTTGAAAGTCACCAATCGCTTTGTTGTAGCCGATTTACCCTAATTTGATATATAATTTGAAAATTTATGAATTTTGGCGGGGACATTTAAATTTTGACTGGAAGTGACGCCAGACCAGAAATGGACGGGGTGCATGCGTAGACGTGACCGGAAGTGGTCGGGACGCATACACAGTGAACCTGATTCACCTCCTCAAATCATAAATGAACTGTGCCTATACACTAATATTCCCAGGGTACCGTTTGTATACATTCCATTGACACACTAATGTCCCCAGTTAAATATCTTTGTTAACACGAAAAGTCCTCATTTGAAAATCTCTTTATTCTGTGTGTCCCCATTTAGTTAACTAAATTCATGACATCAAAACGTCGTTTCTGAGCTACCAACTGTTACATGCGATGAACGAAGTTCTTCCATTGCGCAGTGGATCTGATCCACATCATTCACCTCAAATCACAACTGAACTGCTTATACACAACTAATATGACCCTGTTTGTATACATTCCATTGACACACTAATGTCCCCAGCTTAATATCTTTGTTAACACGAAAAGTCCCCATTTGAAAATATCATATTATACTGTGTATAATATGTGTGTCCCCATGTAATTAACTAAATTCATGACATCAAAACGTCGTTTCTGAGCTGCCAACTGTTACATACGATGAACTAAGTTTTTCCATTGCGCAGTGGATCTGATCCACATGATTCACCTCAAATCATAATTGAACTGTGCTTATACACAACTAATATGACCCCGTTTGTATACATTCCATTGACATACTAATGTCCCCAGTTTAATATCTTTGTTAACACGAAAAGTCCCCATTTGAAAATCTCATATTATACTGTGTATAATCTGTGTGTCCCCATTTAGTTAACTAAATTCATGACATCAAAACGACGTTTCTGAGCTACCCACTGTTCCATGCGATGATACTAAGTTCTTTTTTAAGCAAAACTGATATCAAATCAAATGCAAGCTCAACGTGAAAGAAGTCCCCATATGACCTGGTTGTGAGAGATGTCCCCACTTGGCACCCTAAACATGTGTGTGTGTGTGCGTGTGCGTGTGCGTGTGCGTGTGCGTCCGTGCGTGCGTCCGTGTGTGCGTGCGTGCGTGTGTGTGTGATATGCTAATTATATACACGTTTTCTTGGTCCCGTAGAATTTAAATTCTTTCACTTTCCAATTTTCTGATTTATAGCGTATCTAATGATTTTTAATCCAGAAACGTGGCACGCACACTAAATTAGATACATACATGTTATGTAAATATATGAATATCGTTCTAGGACATAATATGTATTTCACGTTCATATTGTTTTCACATTTTGCAAATATTATTTGTCTACGCTTATTTAGTTTTGTCACATACATATTATACGTATTGAATGTCGCGCCATATAACAATCCTATTTCTAGTCTCCAAATTAAAGAAAATGTTGCTTTTGTAGCATGGCAATTTATATTATCAAGTTGAAGTAATTTTGATCGTGTTAATAAGTTTTAATATGACTTTATATATACCATAGGGTCAGTATGAAATGGTGCATGATGCTCTAATGGAAGCATTTACAGTTGGTGACACGTCAATCCCAGTAGACAACTTCCCTTACGCACAAAAATCAAGGAAAAGCCAAATAAATACCAGGATCCGTACAGAATATCAGGTAATAAACTATGAACAACTAAGAAAGAGCAAAGGGAGTAATCAGAATCCGTATATCGAAGCAGACCAGACAACACAATGGAAAAAGGAAACGGAATAAAAGGGCAAACAACGATCTACAAAACATACATATAAAACTAACGATTGAATAACACGAACCCCACTAAAAACCGGGGGTGAACTCATGTGCTCCGGAAGGGTGGTCAATTCATGTCTAGCTTTGTCACATCTAACATAGGAATAGGCAAGAATCGTCAAGTAAATTACTATTTAGTGAGCATAAAGATCAATTAAAATAAAGATCTGATATATGATAATTTAATAAGCTTGTGGTTCCTATCACAAATTCCTTGATAGAGGGTTGCTACTAACAAGACAGCTACTGATCGAAGAGTTACTAGTTGTTAAGTTGAAGTCATCACTTCGAAAGTTTTACGGGCGTCACCATGACCTGGTTAACTGTTGCGGAATAACTGTGTCACCATGACCTAGTTAACCGTTGCGGAATAACTGTGTCACAAATGACCACGGATAAGCTCCGTTTGTCGTAATCATAATCCGGTCCTTTCCTCAATCATGACTTATCAACGGATTGGTAACACGACTGGTGCTACATGTGGAGAAGGAACTGTTTACCCTACAGGAGCACATGAGTTCATCCTGTTTCTTAGTGTGCCTTCTGATTACCCCTTTGTTGTCTTCAAACCTGTGATAATGTTGTCTTTTTTCCAACGTAATAAAATATTTTCAATTCAACTTTGTGATTCCCCACAAAAACAGGAGATTTGAAAAATACTCGTTTGCATTATTGCGCGTTCTTTTGTAGCTTATCCATTTACATTTTTTTCTTCATTCTAATAGACTTGTACGTAGTAAGTACACTGTTCACTTGACGTTACACAACAGTAGTCGCCGTGGTCAGAATCGTAGACACATTCACATTTATCTATGTAATAATGAAAGTTAATTCGATCACACCACTCAGCTATGTGTTCACGCTACAACTGATAACGTTTGTCAAACTAAATATAATATTTTCGTTTATATTTTGTAGTATGATCTATTCGACATGAATGTTCGGCCTTTAAACAAAGCCGATTGTTATTGCATTCATTTGTTTTTGTTTTGTTTAGAAACTTCTGAAATTAAAGCCTAAATACAAAGATGACAAATGCAAAGCGTGAAAGAGGAGAGAAAACATCCAAAAGAATGCTGTTCAGAGAATATTACCACGTAAGAAAACCTATGAAACATATCATAGAGTGGGGTCCAAAGTAACTGATAAAAAAAATAAAAAAATAACACAATGTCCGAACTGCTCCAAAATCAATTGTAGAGGGAGGTAAAATCGACAACTCTTACACACATATACATGAGCTTTCACAGTTCTTGCTAGGTACAGGTACTTCAGCATACAGTTCTTGCTAGGTACAGGTACTTCAATATACAGTTCTTGCTAGGTACAGGTACTTCAGTATACAGTTCTTGCTGGGTACAGGTACTTCAGTATACAGTTCTTGCTAGGTACAGGTACATCAGTATACAGTTCTTGCGTTAGACTAATTTTATGGACCCAAACCGCCCCTCGTAGTGAAATGATGCGATCATGCAAGTGCTCTCCACAGTAACATGCCAACACTCACACATAATCGGACAAGTGGGGGTATTATAGTTATCACTCGTAGGTACAAACAACAACCCTAGCTATTTATTAGCCGAGTTGCAACGAAGTTGCAGTCGGCTTATGCTTTAGCGAAAGGCGGACGGGAGGGCGGGCGGGCGTATGTTAGCCTATCTTCGTTAACGCGATAGTGCTCTTAGTTTTTGGCCGATCAACATAATTTTTGGTAGGAGGCATTATTACGCTATTATTTAGAGCGAGTTCGAAATTCAGATTAATCTACTGTTTTCTTCCTGCAAAATCATGTTTTTTTTATTGAAAAAGTACATATTTTGAGAATTACACATTTCTCTGAAACTACAAAAGATAGAAACTTAATATTTGGTATGGGTGGAGATGCCAATGTGAAGTTGTGCATTCAACATTTTTTATCTCCGGTTCTCAGTCCCACCCCGCTGGGGAATCTGTATAAAAAATGTGACCGCGATCCCCACCTTAAACCATATATATTTATGATCAGGGTGACTAGGCAAATTAAATGCCTTATAGCTCAGGCCTGAGGGGGTGGGGGTCATACCCCTACCCCTACCTGAAGTGAAATTTTTAGTGGTTGAGATCCCCACCCCTAAATCATATATATTTATGATCAGGGTGACTAAGCAAATTAAATGCTTATAGCTCAGGCTCCGGGGGTCATACCCCACTCCCTACCTTAATTGAACTTTTTAATGGTTGAGATCCCCACCCCTAAACCATGTATATTTATGATCAGGGTGAATAGACAAACTAAATTCCCCAAGAGTTGAGGCCCAGGGTCATCCCCATCCCCTACCGGAAGTTTTTTTTATATCCGAGTTGACTTGTTTATTCTTTAGTTTCTTAATTATTTATAAAACAAGACCAAATGATTTGACTTGCAACTCGGCTGTTACATCGCTGATGCTTTCTCGATTTTTGTAAGTATATTGCTGAGTAAGCTGATTCTCCGTAATTGATAAGGTAATTTCCACACACGTAAAATTCTTCAGAAATTCTAGTCATCGTATATTTTGTCGAAAGTTTAGATACTCGTTAGAGAAAACCGAAGAGGCAATCAAGAATGGACAATCTAGAGACACTGGCAGTATTGGGCACACAAGACACAGGACGAAGACAAACAAAACATAAAAACACACCGCAACACAAAAAACTAAAACACAGAGTAGCTCGGACCCCACCACGAACCGGGAACCCAGGTGCTTGCTACGTTTAAGCAGTTTCTGCTTCTTATAAGACACCCACCGTGTTAATATTATATATAGTAAAGTCCAATACGATCAATATGCCATTATTTTATCATTGTTTTCTTTATAGATGATGATTTTAGACCATTTCTAATGTCATTTGGAAAATTTAGCAATGACTACATTAACGCTGTTGTTATACCCGTGAGTACATTCGTTAAGTAATTACTCTAACATTCTTAAATAAAAACGCCATGGTCTTAACAAGTTAGCATAATAATTTAAATGGCAGTAAATAAAATAGAAAATTAATTTTGTTTGCTTTAATTTGTAAAATTAATCTATATATATAATGTAAGCCATTCAGATTGTTTTTCGGCGGAGAAATGTGGAGAAAATCACCAAACCTCTGCATGTCACTGATATGTCCTATCAATAGGCATTGATAAATATACTCACTTTCGGTTGTATCAATTTTGATCATGAATAACAATTAATGTTTTATGTAAAGTTTTGCTTTTGTTTTTGTTTTTTAGAGTTTCATGCAAAATAGAAATTATATTGTTACACAGTATCCTTTACCAGACACAATTGGAGATTTTTGGTCTCTAATTTATGATAAAGATAGTGATAGTATCGTTGTGATGGATCTTTCAGACAAGGTAATGTAAGAACGGTAGAAAAACATACATGGTTTTTTTCGATCATATAAGAGTTTGTATTTGCAAATAACAACAAAAAAAAACAAATAACAACAAATAAACAATCCAGCAATCCAGAAAACGGTATAAAATAATTAGTTTGTTATCATTGAAATATTGTGGAGTACGAGTACGAAAGTACTACTCGAAAATGTATGACCGTGAAGTCTGGATCGATCCGTATAATATGTATGACGGTGAAGTCTAGATCGATCCGTATAAAATATATGACGGTGAAGTCTGGATCGATCCGTATAATATGTATGACCGTAAAGTCTGTATCGATCCGTATAATATGTATGAACGTGAAGTCTGGATCGGTTCGTATAATATGTATGACCATGAAGTCTGGATCGCTACGTATAATATGTATGACCGTGAAGTCTGGATCGACCCGTATAAAATGTATGAACGTGAAGTCTGGATCGATCCGTCTAATATGTATGACCGTGAAGTCTGGATCGATCCGTATAAAATGTATGACCGTGAAGTCTGGATCGATCCGTATATAATGCATAACCGTGAAGTCTGGATCGATCCGTATAATATGTATGACTGTGAAGTCTGGATTGATCCGTATAAAATGTATGACCGTGAAGTCTGGATCGATCGTATAATATGTATGACCATGAAGTATGGATCGATCCGTATGATATTTTAGAACGTGAAGTCTGGATCGATCCGTATAATATGTATGACCGTGAAGTCTGGATTGATCCGTATAAAATGTATGAACGTGAAGTCTGGGTCGATTCGTATAATATGTATGACCGTGAAGTCTGGATCGATCCGTATAAAATGTATGAACGTGAAGTATGGATCGATCCGTATAATATGTATGACCGTGAAGTCTGGATCGATCCGTATAAAATGTATGACCGTGAAGTCTGGATCGATCCGAATAATATGTATGACCGTGAATTCTGGATCGAACCGTATAAAATGTATGACTGTGAAGTCTGGATCGATCCGTATAAAATTTATTACCGTGAAGTCTGGATCGATCGTATAAAATGTATGACCGTGAAGTCTGGATCGATTCGTATAATATGCATGACCGTGAAGTCTGGATCGGTCCGTATAAAATGTATGATCGTGAAGTCTGGATCGATCTGTATAATATGCATGACCGTGAAGTCTGGATCGATCGGTATACTATGTATGACCGTGAAGTCTGGATATAATGTTACACAATACCTGGATTGGTCCGTATAATATGTTACACAATACCTGGATTGGTCCGTATAATATGTTACACAATACCTGGATTGGCCCGTATAATATGCTACACAATACCTGAATTGGTCTGTATAATATGTTACACAATACATGGATCGATCCGTTTAATATGTTCCACAATACCTGCATTGGTTCGTATAATATGTTACCCAATACCTGGATTGGTCCGTATAATATGTAAAACAATACCTTGATTGGTCCGTAATATATGTTGCACAATACCTGAATTGGTCCGTATAATATGTTACCCAATACCTGGATTGGTCCGTATAATATGCTACACAATACCTGGATTTGTTCGTAATATATGTTACACAATACCTGGACCGATCTGTATAATATGTTACACGATACTTGGATATGTCCGTAATATATGAAAAATTGTAAACTTCAAAATATAGCTACATTGTATCATCCAATGCAATATAATATAAAATACAACGCAAACCACATATGTAGTTAACTAAATAGAACCATACACGTGCTTTAAACATTGAGACCTATAGAAGTTCTAGACAAAACACATATGTAGTTAACTAAACAGAACCATACACACACATGCTTTAAACATTGATACCCATAGAAGTTCTAGACAAACCACATATGTAGTTAACTAAATAGAACCATACACGTGCCTTAAACATTGATACCTATAGAAGTTCTAGACAAACCACATATGTAGTTAACTAAACAGAACCATACACGTGCTTTAAACACGCACATTTAATAACAAATATATTGTCATTCAGATGAAATACAATGTATTGACTTAAATGATTCCAACACCTTCTTCCACAAAGTTGGAGACATTAGAGAATTATAAACACATTGTCACCCATGAACTGACGATCACAAAGCTTAAAGGCGTCAACACCATTATGTAATTAAGTTGAGCTTAAGACAATACATAGTACAATGTATTGCTTTATTCGGGAAGGAAAAGTTTCGTTCCGACAAAATTCCTTTAAGTGAATGAAATCCATAAGGAGCATCAGTTTTCATTTCTTGGTTATTTTTGGGTATTGTCCTCCATTTTCATTGTATATCGACTTTTGTGTTGTAACTGGATTTCATAATCAATTAATTGCAATACAAAATGCGTATGTTGTTTTGCATGGTGCACATGTATGAATGTCAAAAAATAATTTAAGTTTGATGAATTCGTACTGTTCGAATCCAGATTCGTTTCTGATACAACAAATGGGTGTTGTCCTCTTGATATGATCTTGATATAGCAAACGCAATATTAAATCGCTCTTTTGGTTTCCAAGTGTAACATTGGAAATTTTCTCATGTAAATTTACAACCACGTCCCATATAGTGAATATATGATTGGATAATGTCGTATACACCGTGTGAATCCCCACGTACTGGTTATAGCTAACTCATAGAATATTTCATATTCCGAGAGTTCAAGCTTTTATATTTCGGAAGGTTTTTCTCATGCTAAATGATAATTATTTTGCATGCATTATCTTTGCCCGATCATCGAATGACAATAGTGATATTTACCGACTTGAAGTCAAAATTATATGCTATATAATTAATATATGTACTGTTTAACACTCTCTTTAGTGTCCAAATGTACACAGTCTTAGCTTTGAAATGGAGACCAAATGAATACTTTTTACTTCCGTTTGTGCTTTCCTGTGTAGATTTTTACATTAGTTTTGCTCATGTCCATGTCATATGTATAATACAGATACCATATAATATATTTGTGTACTTATAGAATGTGACATTTCTACCTGGGAAAGAAGGAGAGGAAAAGTACTTTGACAATTTCATTATTACAAGAAAATCGTCATCATATGAAACAGATAAAGTGGTTGTTAGTCTGAAGCACAATGTACTAGAATATACAAAGATACATATTTATACACATTAATTGAGTAAGCAAATATACTACACTGTCGGAAAGTTCCCACGATCCAATAAAATTGTAGAAAGATGCAAGATTTGTGTCGCTAACACACAAATACATACTACATTTGATATCTACGTCTTTATTAAGCTAGTTTAATCAGCCTATAACTCCCTTCTTATTGACATGATGCGTCATGCAAGTATTTTCCAAAGAAAAATGTGAGGTCGTCGTCGTCGCGATCGTTCGGTAGGTGAATTTACAACTACATGTGCAACCAGTGCCTATCACCACAAAAAAGTTCGAACCCAGTTCATGGCGAGGTATACTCTATGCAAAATTATGTGATAAAGTTTGCCAGTGACTTGCGACAGGTTGGTGGTTTTCTCCAGGTACTCCAGTTTCCTCCACCAATAAAACTGACAGCTAGGATATAACTGAAAAATTGTTGAAAGTGGCGTTAAGCACCATAAACCAACAAACCAATCAAATGCAAGTAAAATTATAAACAATGTCATACCATAAATAGCATAAATATACATTAGAGGACACCGAATTGTCAATAAAAAATGAACAATCCAGAAAAACTGGCAACATATGGCACACAAGACGAAGAACATCAACACAAAAGCACAACACAATATGCGCAGACATTGCGATGTATGTTTTATTGTTATCCAATCGATTGTACTGTAACTATCACTTTCATATATTTGCATGATTTACCAAAATCCGTAATAGATAAAAAAAAAAAATGGGTCAGTAAGGAAGTTCCGTGATATTTATTTTTACATGAATAACATATAAAAACAGCATGAACTACATACATTTTCCAGGCACAGATCGATACCAGAATTATAACTATATGATCATTTGATAAAGTGAGACCATCATCAGAAAAAAGTGTGGTGGCAGACTTCGTTGGTGTGGTTGCAAACGATATCATGGAAACACAGAAATCAATGATAGTTGTATGCAGGTATTTAGTCAATAAGTGTAATGAGCTACAATTTACTAGTATGTAAAACACCAATGCATCTTGTGAAGTATTATATTGTTTTACGTACACACATAGTTAAAGTAGGCAAAGGCAACTGATGTAAGTACAGAATTTGTACTGATTATAGTGATATTTTAAGCGTAGAATGAGCAAGCCAGTACATGTTTACATACTAACTGTTGGAGTAATAGTATCATGACTAGTGACTCGGTGAAGATGTTTGGTTCTTGGTTTCATTATAGAATTATTAGTCTCCGCAGGGTTCTTTTACCTATCGTAATGACACTTATAACTGTGTGATAACTTGTGATGATATTGATATTGATGAGATTTTTTAGCACCACTATGTACAATACGTTTATGGTGACGGTCAGCTTTATTGTGGAGAAAACCAGACTACAGCAGAGAAAATCAATGACCTTCTGAAAGTGACTAACAATTTTAATATTGATCACTCATTGTATGTGCTCTTATATAGTGGTTGTCTTCAAATGTTTATTTTAATGATATAAAATCATGTTTTTTACATTTCGGTAGTTTTTGATTTTTTATGAACTTTAATCCCATATGTTAATTACAATGGAGTATTGTCATATCCTCGCATATTGTTTATTTTATTTTATGATCTACTTCTATAGGGATGGCTGTGCAAGGTCAGGACTATTTGTAGCAACAAGCCTCGTCATCGAGCAGAAGGAACTAGATGAGGAAGTCGATATAATTCAAGTAGTAAGGCGTATTCAGACTCGACGACCGGAATTATTGTCAAGTATTGTAAGTGTTATCAACTTGGATATATGTGTACAACATTTAAGTGCAATGCAGAAGGAAATATATCATTCAGAAAAAACTCCACTGACTTTCAGCAACGTCATCTATAAAACTAAATACTATGTAAAATTATTCGAATAAAAAATATCATTCCATATGGATAAAACTGTTATAATAGTGATAAGCGAAAGATAAATACAATAATGAATGTGAAAGTTATAAATAATGAAGGTGTCACACAAATGATTTATTCAGAAAAGAAATGATACATTATTAGAGTTATACAGAACATATATATTTAATGTGAGATATCTTCTTATGCTGTCTTTTTTTTCTATACGTTGTCCAAATATAATACTATATTACAGATCACACTTGAAATTCGGCTTTTAATTTGACAAACACGACGGAATATCACCCCTACATGGACACCCCCTCCCCCACCCCAGGGTATACACGTAATATGTATACCACGAGTTAAACGGTTAAAAAATCTGTATATAAACCATAAAAAATTCAGAAAAAAAGAGTGCATTCATGTAACAATCGTTAATAACCATTTGACCCTCGTCAAAAAGAAAAAAAAAACATGGCTGACCTAACAATGCTGAAGTGAGCACATTGTATTAAATAGTAACGCTATTATTAATTTTAAGATATAAATGGGGTGATTTCATTATGTTTGATGGCAGAATAAGCAACAACATACATATAAACCATTTTGTTTTATAAAAGGGTTGGCAAAATATGTTAAATGGCTCAAATATTACTGTCACAAATCTATGTTCTTTGTCATATATATTATTTAGGAAGATATGTTATACTATATGTTGTATCGACCGGGATTCGAACTCACACCGTTAGTGGTGATAGGCACTGATTGAATAGTTATAAATCCAACTACCATACGATCACGACCGCGACTGCCCCTAGAAACAAGTCGATACAACATTATGTGATAACGTTTGTCAGTGACTTGTTGCAGGTCGGCAATTTTCTCAGGGTACTCCGGTTTCCTCCACCAATAAAACTGACCACCACGATATAACTGCGATATTGTTGAAAGTGGTGTTAAGCACCATCACCCTAACCCTTCACTTGTTTCTCAAAATTAGATTTGATTTTTTGATTTTTGGTGTTTAACGCCACTTTCAGCAATATTTCAACTATATCATGGCGACCAGTTTTAGTGGTGGAAGAAGGCTGAGTACCCGGAGAGAACCACCGACCATGGGCAAGCAACTGGTAAGCTTTATCACTTGCGGCTGCGAGTCGAGTGCACTTTTTGTAATTTACAAAGCCGGGCGCGAACCCACGCCGTATTGGTGATAGGCTTGTATGAGTTGTTAGGTAATCCAACTACCTAGCTCATTGAGCCACCCGGAGGCAAACAACCAATGTAAGAACTTTCTCCCGAAATGGTATATTTCTGGTACAATTTTTATTATAACTTGCGCGTGTTTGCTTAAAATCTTTTGTACATACCATACGTTATAATGTTTGTTTTTCTTTTTATTTCAGGAGCAATATGAATTTTGTTACCGGTGCATACAGGAATATCTAAAAACCGAATCATTGTATGCAAATGTGTAAATATGCCGCCTCATGCATTTTGCAATACGTTGAACATTCAGAAATATTCTTTAAATTTTAAATAAAATTATGTTTTATGATAGAACAAATAACTTCGTTCTCATCATACATGAACAACTCAACCATTAGGTGAAGGATTTATTTTTAAATTGTCTCATATTAGCATACAGAAGCAGTATGACTTTTGTTACCGCTGCATAAAGGAATATCTTAGCAGTGAATCATTGTATGGTAATATGTAAAAACTTCTCCACAATTGAAATTGAACAATCTTTGCTGTCTTCATGTTGTTGTTTTACTGTGAACATACAGAAATATTGCTTTATGTTTTTAATAAAATTATGTCTAATAATAGAAAAAATGGACTTCGTTCTCTTTATTGATGGTCAATTCGTTCATTGGACGATAATATATCACCTCTGTTGAGGGTGTTGGATCCAGTCATTGCTTTGGTTTGCATCTACTCGCATGATTTAAAACATGCAGTGCTAGCCTTTAGCTTGATTTTATGTGACAAAACATTTCTTAGAATGCAAAAGATTGAGAAACTCGAATCCTACTAAGCACAGAGTAAGAAGTTCCTGCTGCATTAGTGGCACCTGTCGTGTGAATGAAATACAAGAAAAAGTGATATTATAGCATTATGAAAAGATAATTATATTTCGATATTGAGTGTACCTGATGGAGGTTATTCCAGAAAGACGTGCGTATTGTTCGTTGCAAGGTTCTTTTTGTTAATTTTTATACCATTTCCATGCCACTTCCAACCATAATCTGTCATTATCCCTTGATATGAGTAATTTACGAAGCACGGATTGCTTACCCCACGTGAGCACCTGCGTTCAACCCCGGATTTATGTAGGGTTCATGTTGCTCATTGTTGTAGTTTTCTATGTTGTGTTGTGCTTTGCTTTGTGAAAATGTCACTTTATCAGTCTAAGAATATGTGATAATAAATTGAATTTATTTTTATATGCTCTAGAGGAGAACAGAGATATAAATTTAATATGTTCGATGTATCAGTTAATTGTGTTCTGTGAATAATGGTCTTTCAGCAACATATTCTACATTCTAATGTAATTGTTTAATATTCCTGGTTTGTGATTGGACAATGCTGTAATTTTCACGGTATCAATTCCACTATTGAAATATCATGAGATTATTTTAGTCGATTACCGCTTACGTCATCTTGTCAATAATGAGGCAAATGCACATCTATACACATGATTACATTAAGAATGGAGATAACTGTATTGTATTTGAAAATTTTACGGCATCAATTGTTGATGTGATGGTGTAATATTCACGGTATCAATTCCACGGTTGAAATAGCATGAGATGTGTTTTTTTAGAATTTTAGCTGGTTACCGCTTACGCCATCTAATCTCACAATGAGCTAATTCAATTATTAAAGATGATTAGTTAATATATTAATTATAAAAGAGTTCAGCAACAAAATTTAATCATTACCTTAGCTAAGTATGTGATTAGGAATGAATCATGTAATTATGGCTAATCATACGATTAGCTTAATCACAAGTTCAATAAAGGACCCCAGATGTTTAGATGGTATGTACTTATCTTAATTTCAGCTGTTTAGCTGATATGTACTTATGTTATTATCAGATGTTTGGCTGATATGAACTTGTCTTATTTCAGATGTTTAGCTGACAATTATTAAGCTTATCAGATGTGTAGCTGATGTATTTATCTTCATTTCAGATGCTTAGCTGATAATTACGAACCTTATTATCAGATGTTTAGCTGATATGTACTTATATTATTATCGGATGCTTAGCTGATATGAACTTATCCTATTATCGGATGTTTTTCTTATATGTACTTATCTTATCCTCAGATGTTTAGCTGATATGTACTTACATTATTAGCAGATGCTTAGCTAATAATTACTAACCTTATTATCAGATGTTTCGCTGATATGTATTTATCTTATTTTCAGATGTTTAGCCGATATGTATTTATCTTATTTTCAGAGGTTTAGCTGATATGTACTTATCTTATTATTAGACGTTTAGCTGATATGTACTATATTATTATCAGATGCTTAGCTGATATGTACTTATTTTATTATCAGTTATTTAGCTGATATGTACTTATTTTTATTATCAGATGATTAGCTAATAGTAGCTTATCTTATTATCGGATGTTAGACTGATATGAACTTATATTTTTATCGGATGTTTGGCTGATATGTACTTATATTATTATCAGATGTTTAGCTGATATGTACTTATCTTACTATCAGATGTTGAGCTGGTATGTACTTATATTATTTCAGATGTTTAGATGATATTTACTAATCTTATTATCACCATCAGATGTTTGGCTGTTATGTATTATCTTATTTTAAGATGTTCAACTGATAAGAACTTATCATATAATCAGATGTTTTAGCTGATATGAACTTACCTTATGTCAAATGTTTAGCTGATAATTACTAACCTTATTATCAGATGTTTAGTTGTTATGTTTTTATCTTATTTTCAAATGTTTTATTTCAGATGTTTAACTGACAATTACTAACCGTATTATCAGACGTTTAGCTGTTATGTATTTATCTTATTTTCAGATGTTTATCTGATATGTACTTGCCTTATTTTCAGATGTTTATCTGATATGAACTAAGCTTATGATATGTACTTACCTTGTTATTAGATGTTTAGCCGATACGTACATATTTTATTTTCAGATGTTTAGCTGACACGTACTTATATTATTTTCAGATGTTTAGCTGGTATATAATTATATTATTTTCAGCTGTTTAGCTGATGCGTATTTATATTATTTTCAGATGTTTAGCTGATACGTACTTATCTTGTTTTCAGATGTTGAGCTGATATGTTCTTACATTATTTTCAGATGCTTAGCCGATACGTACTTATATTATTTTCAGATGCTTAGCCGATACGTACCTATATTATTTTCAGATGTTTATCTGATACGTACTTATAGTATTGTCAGATGTTTAGTTGTGTAAGCCATTTATTGAGTTAAGAAACTGGCACGGTAGAGTCCATTTGGGTTTGGCTAGACTTGGTATGAGCATATAGCTATGGCTGCAGGGAAGACTTGGAATGCCACTCTATGGTTTGAGAACGTCTCCTGATTTATTTTCATTCATACCTGTGTCAACATTTTTCTATTTTTAGAAATAGGTTCATTATTACAAAATTAGCAGAGACCAAATGTTCTTATATTAAGCAAATTATGAGTGCTGCTCAAAAACACACTAGAAAAAATATGTAAATTTATAGAAGCTATAAATAAAGTTATATCTCCATTTAGTATTTGTTATTGTATATGTATGTCTTCTCTGTACCCTTGAATTTATATGGTTTATGAGATTAAAGATGATTGATTGAGTGGTAATGATATTGGTAAATTATCTCTGAAAGAACTGAGGAAGAAACTAAATGATGAATTTAAGTGCGTCGAGAGAAAGTCACAGGGGTCAGCTATATAATTACCCCCAAATATCACATAGAATCGAGAGGAGTTTAAAAAAGATATATGATAGGGTGTATTTAAATTATTTAGGTAGTGATATATTACTGTGCACAATTTACTGGGCCCTTGAAACTAATACAAAAGTATATAAATTGTCAGGATGTGCAAAACTTTTTCACTCAACTACTATGTACTTTGTAAATAATTGGTATATTGTCAGTTTTAATTGGCATTTTCTTAATTTTACATTAATTGCAGTATTGGCACATCATAACGCAGGTCTCCCACACTGTGGTGGCTGTCTGGCAAGCTGAAAAGTTTCAGTTGCTCAACCAGTTTGGCATAATTCGCTGCCTTATATCGAACTTCAAGTCAATAACAAGCATCTCTGTTCCCAAGGTGGCCTTGGTTTTCAAACGGATAACATCAGTTACCTCTGTTTATCAGGGCAACTTGTGATTTTCCTACAGTTTCCATATGGATATTATCTATTTATCTATCTAGCTGTTGACATTTACAAAACTCGGCAACCGTTGACCATTTGAAAGTACGAAGCTAGTTGTCTTCATTTAATCTAACTAACTATATATATATATACACAACATGTACTACTATCTATTTATCTATTTATCTATTTATTTATTTATGCATTTATCTATCTATATATATGTACAATTGAATTAAAGCTATGCCAATAACTGTCAATAATCTCGTATACTATTTGATTTCATTCTAAAGTTTTCTCAGGATAAAACCTCCTTTTTTCAAACAAATATGTTAAAGCTATCTCTGGGCAGATTTTTATTAAATTTATTTCAAGACAGCAGAATTCTTTGAATTTTATTTGCTTATCTGATAGTAATTTTTGTCTGCATGGATTTTGTTTTCTTGTGATTTAAACACAAATCTTGATTATTCCGGTTTTATTTTTGTTAAAATATATCGCAAATTTGACATCAGAAAACAAAAATTGTCTCTTTAAATCGTAAGAAAATAAAGGCAATCTAACGGAAAATCATGCTAAAATAAACAAATAATCTTTAAATATGTCTGCTTCTTCTGGTGCCAAAATGATTACAATCCGCTTAGAAATGACTTCCCATTAAAAAGTTTGAAAAATGTGGTTTTATATGAAATATATAGCGTAAAATCGAGGGTGACGAATACTTATGTCCATTGACTGTATATTGTCTGGATGATAAAGTTCAAATTCCAAAGCGGTGGAATACTGCATTTCTATCCTTACATAAACATTCTGGTGTGGTGCGTTCCTCAAATAGGCGCTCGTTGGCATTGCTGCCTTCATCACTTATGTCAGTTTCTGGTATGATTAAAATGAAGGGTTAATCTGGTGATGATAATGGGACTTTAATTACTGAAAATTGTTAATTTTCTAGTGATATCTTTGATAAAGTTGTTGTTTGCTCAAGAGTAGTATCTGTTAAGGGTTGACCGAAAATGCATGTTAAGATTTGAAAAATTACTGCAAAACCTGCGGTTATGAAACCCAAGTCTTTTTTGTGAGTTGAGAGAGGTAAAGGTCATCGGAAATGGTTTTGAGTTTGATTATAGAGCTAGGTCAGTGGCAGTTAATACCACAGAAGGTAAAAGTCTTGGTATTAAAATCGAAGATGGTTTACCAACGTCCACAAAAGAAAATTTACAAGGTATGTTGTCTAAATGGAAATCAGTACTTTCGACAGGCTCTACTGACTTAGGTTATACAACATTGATTGAACACGACAAGATATTAAGTTAACCGACGATATTCCATTTAAGCAACCGCTTACACGCATTCCTGCTTCCTTATATGAAGAAATCCGTGAGCATTTGAAGGAATTGTTGGATTCAGGATCTATTAGGGAGTCGAACAGCCCTTTTTCCTCTAATGTAGTACTGGTACATAAATCTGATGGAAGTTTGCGTATGTGCATAGGTTTCAGAACTCTAAGCAACAGGACTGTTCGTGATGCACACAGTAATCCTCGTATAGAAGAAACATTGGATTGCTTGGCCGGAAGTAAGTATTTTTCTCGACTAGATTTACGCTCAGCTTATTTACAGTGTAATCTTAAGGAATCGGACAGGTATAAGACAGCTTTTAATCTTGGACCGTTATATTTTTATGAGTATACTACGTTACCGTTTGGTTTAACAAACTCTTGTGCAACGTTCCAGCGACTTATGGAGAGGTGCATGGGCGTGATAAATCTAAGAGAGTGCTTAATATATCTAGATGATATTGCGATTTTCTCTAAGGCTGCAGAAGAACAAATAGAAAGATTAGAGTCAGTATTCAGGAAATGAGAGAACATGGCTTAAGGTTAAAAGGAAGTAAGTGTGAGATTTTCAGGAAAGAGATCAAGTACTTGGGATTTGTAGTTTCTGAAGATGGCATTAAAACAGACGAAGAAAAGGTTGATGCGGCAAAAAATTGGCCAGAAATATATAATATCAAATGTTTGAGACGATTTCTTGGATTTGCATCCTATTACAGGAAATTCATCAAGGACTACGCTAAAATGGTAAGGCCTTTAAATGATCTACTTGTTGGACACCATACCAATAAGAAAATCAAACATAATGGGAAAAGGAAAGGTAAGTCTATACCAGTTAAGTGGAATTGGGGTCAGGAGCAGCAAGCTGCTCGTGAGAGATTAATGGATGTATTGACTAGTTCTCCTATTTAAGCTTATGCCGGTTACAGTTTACCGTTTATTTTGGACATAAACTCCTGTGGCAACGGGTTAGGCGCCATACTTTATCAGCGACAGAATGGTATAGATAGGGTAGTAGCCTATGCCAGTAGAGCGTTACGTGCTGCTGAGAAACGCTACCCTGCACATAAAAGAGAATTTATTGGTCTTAAGTGGGCAGTTACGGATAAATTCCATGATTATTTATATGGAAATAAGTTTCAAGTCCGTACAGATAATAATCCTCTCACATATGTGCTGGGTAAAGCTAAACTTGATGCTACGTCACAAAGATGGATAGCAGCTCTAGCAAGCTATGATTTCAGTTTCACGTACATGTGTGGTAAGTCTAACACTGTTGCAGACAGTTTATCCAGGCTTGATCAGGATCGCCAGGAATTGTTCAGCGATGCTGTTATGGCCATATGCGATGCAATATTAGTGTCGCCTAGTTGCCCTTCGGCTGAGAGTATATTGATGTCTCAGAGTCTTGATGCTTTGGTTGATGGCAACGATCTAGGGGTAAATGAATTTTGTGACGCTACATGTACTGATGAACAGATGAGAGATACAGAGTCATAGCGTTGCAAAAGGTAGGACAGAAACTTACAAAGAGACAAATTAGCAAAAAATCGCAGTATGTGCGTAAACGGTTATATGACTGGAATAGATTGATAATAAGAAATGGTATTCTTTACAGGGTAAATAACATGAATAGTGATACTACCTATCAGCTTGTATTACCAGTGTACTATAGAGAAGTGGTTTTGAAAGGTTTGCATGATGATACTGGTCATCAGGGTAGATATTGTGCATTATATCTAGTAAAATCTATGTTTTACTGGCCTGGAGTCAACAAAGATGTAGAAAATGAGGTATCAATATGTACAAATTGCATCCTGAGGAAAACAAAAGTTAAGAACTCTGCTGAACTAGTCTGTATTGAGTCGTGTCAACGACTTGAGTTGATTTGTATAGATGTTGGGGTCTCAATTGGGACATTTTTAATTTTAATTCTTTTTAAGCAATTATTATCTGTCAAAATATTTTTAGTACAAGAAAACAAATAATTAGGAATTAATTTATTTGGATTTATCACAATTTTTTGTTCGGTTCAGTCGAATAAAACTCAAAAATGTGATACACACCTTTGGGGAACACGCTTAAAGAATATTATCCAATCTGAATTATTTTTCCTGCTTACCTACTTATATCATTAGTCACTCTATACGATCTTGTACTTGCAATAGGGAAGACTCTTGCATTTTTTTTCTAGAAATTATATTAAATACAAGTTGTAGTTAGTGTTATTTATTTGTGGGAAATTTAGAAATATTGACAGCAAACAGGTAAGTTATCGAAAAAATAACTAAAATATTGCATCACTGCTTCACAAATATATATATGTATATGTTAAATATGGTATATTCTGGTAGAACTGGAACACTATACGTAATTTGGCTTACTCGGAAATAACCCTTTCATTGTTTTATATATAGTATGAATATTCTTATATTTTGGTTTACATCAAAATTCAAAACTAACGTAGGACCCCTTGATTAAAAGAAGAAAAAAAGAAATTAAGAAAGAAAAAAGATACCAAAGGTTGAAAAAATGAAATATAGATAAATATGGTAAAGCACATGTTATGTACTGGGGGAATCAACATAACATTAATGGTGTGTTCATAATTCCTACGTATATTGCTTCAAGTTTTCGTTTTCTTGTAAGTTCATGCTGCTATATTACATGTTAATTGTGTGAATTATTTTGTTTTTTTAAATAAACATATGTTATTGCTCTAATATAAGCAATGGGATTGGGCGCAAGTTATAAAAACATTATAAACATTCCCTCCCTACAATTTACAAGATAGCATACTACATGGCAAAACTCAATAAAAATAAATATTAGAACAATTTATAAGTGAAATTAATATTTTACAATAAAGACAAAATAAATTTTACAAAGAAGAGGGCGGGGAAAGAACTAGTGAAACCTATGACTATTACGTATGAACGTTTGAAAATGTAAAAACTTTGGGGGTACATCATGGTTACAATGTTGACAATGATAAAATTTGGAAGGATATTATTGATAGAATGAAAAATTGTATACCAGTTTGGAAAAACAGAAAACTTTCGTACAAAGGTAAAACTATAATTGTGAAAAATCTTTTGTTATCATATTGTGGATTTGAAATTGAAATGAAGGACATTCCTGATAAATTTAAAAAAGAAATTGAAACATTAATTTGGGACTTTATATGGGAGGGGAAAGTTAATCAGATTAAAAGAGATGTATGTTGTTTAGATATAGAAAAGGTTGGAATGAGTATGGTTAATATAGATTCCTACATTAACAGTAGAAGAATCAAATTTATTTATCGTATCATTAATGAACCAATTGAAAATTGGAATGCTATTGGAAAATATTGGTAAAGTAGACTTGATTTGAAATTTAATGAAACTTTTTTTATTTGTAAATGCTCAAATGTTTCATCCTTAAATTTAAACAGGTATCCCTTGTTTTATCAAAAATCAATCCAAGCATGGACAAAATTTTTACAATGTGTACAAAAGGTGGAAACCAAAGCAGATATCTTACATGTTAGATTATTTGGGAATTGTAATATAACCTTCCAAAATAAACATGTAATATTTTCTTCATTTTTAAGAAGTAATATAAAAACTATTCAAGACATATGGGATGAAAACTCAAAACAATTCATAGATTGTGATTTATTATATTCTAAGCTGATAGACAAGAGAAATTGTATCTCAGAATACTCTAAAATTAAGAAAACTATTCCAAAAGACTACTTACATTTATTAAAAAATGAAAATAATGATATAGATAACAAAACTAAAAGTAGAAATAAAATGAAATTGTTAAATAATTTAAAACTTACAGATATTAGAGGCAAAATCATTAATACAAAGGAGGTTAAGATTAAAATTATACAAACATTTTTAAATAAAAAATCATTACCAAAATGTAAAGATAAATGGAATAATGTTTATAATGAAGAATTTCACTGGCCAAAAATTTGGATTAATCTTAAAAGACTGGACATCAGTAATAAAATTAAAGAATTCCAATGGAAATGCATCCATAACATTATTTACACCGAAAGTAGACTTAGAAAAATGAACCTATCCAATGGAAGATGCCACCTTTGTAAAGAATCAAGCATTCAAGAAGATCTCCAACATTTGTTTTTTAAATGCACTATAACTAACCCATTCATATCAAACATCACAATTTTAATAAACACTTTAAATGTGGGAACTGTTAACTTAAATGAGAAAAATATTATGTTTGGGTTCAATATGGGGGGTAAACATGAATTTCTATTAAATACATTAATTTTTATATCTAAGTGGTCTATTTGGAAGGCAAGAAACAAAGTTAAATATGACCAAATTCACATCAATCAGAATGTTCTTTGTAATATATGGAAACACACTTTAAAATCTGAACTACAAATTTTGCTAACGACCAATTGTAATGATACAATAGATAAAACCAAAATCTTGACAATTCTATCAGTGATTAATTAGTAAGTAGTTATACTATACGAGTACAATGCATGTATGTAAATGTTATATGTTGAAGATATCATAAAATGCCTATATAGATTGACTTACATGTTGATTTTATAATTGATAAATTTAGTTGTATTTTTGAAATGGGATCATGTGGACTCTAATTAATCTCTTACTAACCCTGGGTAAGAGATCTATTGTAAAACAGGGAACCTTAGATTATTTTATGCTTACCTGGGCATCTAAGGTGTTTTGTCAACAGGCGAGTCAAACAATAAAGTATTATGTTATTAAAAAAAAAAGAAAGAAAAAAGATACCAAAGGTTGAAAAAATGAAATATAGATAAATATGGTAAAGCTCATGTTATGTACTGGGTGAATAAACATAACATTAATGGTGTGTTCATAATTCCTACTTATATTGCTTCAAGTTTTCGTTTTCTTGTAAGTTCATGCTGCCATATTACATGTTAATTGTGTGAATTATTTTGTTTTTTTAAATAAACATATGTTATTGCTCTAATATAAGCAATGGGATTGGGCGCAAGTTATAAAAACATTATAAACATCCTCTCCCTACAATTTACAAGATAGCATACTACATGGCAAAACTCAATAAAAATAAATATTAGAAAAATGTATAAGTGAAATTAATATTTTACAATAAAGACAAAATAAATTTTACAAAGAAGAGGTCGGGGAAATAACTAGTGAAACCTATGACTATTACGTATGAACGTTTGAGCTGTTATAAAAATATCAACATTGTGTGCTTCAGTTAAGTTTTCATTTCCATATAAAATTATATCTATATCTATAGCTCCGTAAATTTGACGCATTAAACATAGAGTATTTCTGTTGTGTTCATTAATTGGACATTTAAAAAACAATGAAATACATTTTCGCACTCAAAACCACAAGCACAACCAGCATTGTCTTTTAAATTAAATCTGAATAAATCGTAGTTAAGAATACTATAATTATAGCGTAATTTAGTGTGAATAATGTTCCATTTTCGTACAACGGTAGAATATCAAACTGTAATTAAGGCTTTGTTTACTAATTGCCTTTCAAAACTAGTATAACTGGGGGCATTTCTATTCTCTACGGTAAGGTGTTCCACGCACGAATTGTAGATGGGAAGAAACTATAATTTAGAGTTAAACTATATCTAGGAATGGTAAAATTGTGTGATGTTAGTAAGTAGCGTATGTTGTCAGGTACGATTTCTACATAAAAACAACTATTATCAGTTTGTCATTTTTATTCGTGCTGTGGGTAAGGGTTAGGGTTATGGTGTTTAGCGCCACTTTCAACAGTATTTAACTTTTATCACGACGGTCAGTTTTATTGGTACAGGAAACCGAAGTACCCGGAGAAAACTACTGACTTGACGCAAGTCACTGACAAACTTGATCACATAATTATTCGTGTCGTGTTATTTTGTAAACATAAAAACGCAGATATATAATATAGAACACAAAACTCGTTTCTGGAACAACATTCATCATGTACGTGTACGCTCAAACTCAAAAGTTTGCAAAAAAAAAACTTAAAAGGTTTTGGGAACAAGGAAACCAAAGTGTCGAAACAGCGTGGTCAAATGCGGCTACTGTTGTCTATTCCTGAAGGAGGAGAACTTTAGATTTAGTAATGATTACATTATGGAGCAACTGAACATTTCAATGATACATATATCTAATAGACCCTTTCATGTCAGTGGCGAAGCACTGACTACTGGTCGGATGATATCCTTGGATAGTAACAGTCCATCAGCAGAGATATCGACCTAGTGGAAGTAAATACAAACCGTAAGCATGCAATCTAATATAGATTCATAAGGAAGGCTCATAGTCAAGATATTTGAAAGATAAATAATTTAAAAATCTTTGGTAGAAATAAAATTAAAATCGAATGTCACAGGCGCTCGTGGCTTGGAATTGCCACCCCCTTTTAGCTTTCTGCTTTATTTTCAATACAATTACTTTATTATTTCATTTCTTTTCCCTTTATTTAACTTGTTCGTGTCCATAACCATATTCATTCAATCTTATGCTAACAGCTACTTCCATGTGTCGACCCTATATACGCTTACTTTCAACAAGGCAAAACATTTCGGAAGTTTAAAGATCGTATAACTGCTCACTTTGGGTATGGTTAATGTACATTGTTTTCAATATTTCATTCAAACTAGGACATGTATCAATTCTAAAAGACGTATTTAGATTTATATACGTAATGTTGTAAGTCATATTTCATTGTTTAATTTTAATGTTAATTACACGCCACGATACAGCTGAAATATAATCAATAGTATATCTTTATTTCTCATAACCATGCTACATGGTAAAGATATCAATATCAAAAATACAAACGTATTTACAGCAGTTTCCGAAAGGAAATAAACAAATCAATATCAACTCAATCGCTACCTAAGGACATACTTTACTCTTAGCTATTCTAATGAATTTACATAATTCAACCACAGAATTTGAACACATCAAGGCACAATATTTTACAGTATTTGGACTACATCTGTATTTTTGGGGAATCAACCTGGCTCTGTCCTGTATAAAGTCTGTGCATTCGAACCAATAATGAAACTCGTCTCCAAGCTCCATACCCTGACACAAAATACATACTCTATTCTCTCGATTTATGTTTTGCCACCGACCGATTTCAATGGGAAGTATGTGCTTAGAGATACGGAAACGACAAAGTAAGAATAAGTCCTTATCCTTCAAAATTTCCAAATAATTTTCAAACGATATCCCCTTTTAGTATAATCTATAATTCAAATAATTCATCTATTAAATTCATCTTAACAACATTACCCAACCATTTTTCTTATATACAATTCTGGAATAGCCATATATATGATAAACCACCCTTATCTAAAATATCCTGGATATTGTTTATCCATAATCCATCTCTTACAAAACCATTGTTATTTATAAAGTAATTTATAACATATGTGAGAAATTTTACTTTGTTTCCCCATAATAATTTTACAGCAGAAATTTATCATTCTAACTTTAATATTAATTCTGATGGGATTTCTTCCTAGTTCACAGTGAAGTTGAAGTTTTTAGATATATAAGTAGCTTACATAATTTCAAATGTAGCATTTCAATAATTCCGTTATTTCCAAATCCCCAAGTTTCACACCCATAAAGTATTATTGGCTTGACCATACTGTCAAATAGTTCTAATTGACATTGTATATATAAATTATGAAATATGCCCCTTTTTAGTGACTCATACATAGCTTTAGTTCCCCTGTTCACCAGTTCTTTTTTAGCATACTAAATGACCCTGACCTGCTGTATTTTATCACAAGATACAAACAATCTTTTACAATCTCGAATTCCTTATCCTCATACTTAAAATGAATGTTTGTTGGCAATCTTCCCTTGTTTTGTTTATATTTACTTTAAGTTTCCATTTGATGCAGTATTCTTGGAATAGATCCAACCTATTTTGTAAATTACTTGCATATTTTGCCAAAAGATCAGTATCATTTAATAGCATACAAAAGGTTTCAAACCAATTATATTATTATTTTCGAAAAATGTTTCCAAATCATTTAAATATAAAGAAAATAAGAAAGTATATAGGAATCTCCTTGTCTGACTCCGTTCCCACATGTAAAAATTAGGAAAATTCATTATCATACGTAATTCTAGATTTCGAATTGTGCATTTTACCATTAATATAATTCATGAGTAATTTATACCTTAAACCTTCTCTCCAAACAGTATCGAAAGCTTTTTTCAAAATCTATGAATACACAGAACATTTTTTTCTTTTTCAAGGTTAAATGTTCAAATATTGAGTACAAAGAAAATATATCAACATTGGTTGAATACCCATGTCTAAGACCTACTTGGCTTTCGTTGATCAACAAAAATTCGTCTGAGTAAGCATTCAATCTTTTATTAAGCATAGAGGTAAAAAGGCTCCCTTGCCAGCTCAAAATCAAAATTGGTCAATAATTTTTAGGATCATCAGATTTCCCCTTGTTTTTAAATATGGGGATACTATTTCCTGATTGCCATGTACCCGGTACTTTACTTGAATCGAATATTAATTTAAACAATTTAGCATACATTGGTATCAGCAAATGTGCTGATGATTTTATATGTTCATTTATTATCATCACCACTTGCCTTCTCGGGTTTTAAATCTTTGATATACTTTTATATCTCATCTGCGGTAATTTCTGCATTTATTTCAATATTTGGGGTATTTATAAAATGAGGTTCTATATCCAGGAGATTATGATCATTATCTATGTTATGAAGAGGTTCATCTTATTTTTTGAAAAAGTCAAAAAGTGAGCTAATAGAAATATTTGGCTGCTTCTTACGACAACCTGAATTTGATATTTTCCAATATTCTTTACTATTGTCTACCTTAATTCCTTCATCTTTTGTCTCGTTTCTTTCCTATGATGAACGATACTTATGTTGAGCAGCTTTTTATACTCTTTTCTGCCGTCTTCATTTTTAATTTTGAAGATTCTGTTTTATTTCTCTTATGTTTACTCTTTTTATAATTATTTTCTATAATTTTGTCTAGCATATTTACAGTCTAATCCGGACCAAGGCTTTTCAGATACACTTTCTTTACTCTTTTTCTCTCTTATGTTTCTCGATCTCTTAATTCCAAAAGTTGTCATAGCTGAAGTTATTAAAGGTTTACTGAGCTTTTCAACACAAGTTCGGCTTGTAAAACAATTTCCGGACTGAGATTATTCACAGAATTCTCTAAGTCATTCATAAGCTCTAAGTCTAGATTTTCAAGAAAAATGACATTTTCAGAAACCTGCGTGGTTTTTATATACGTTATCATCACCTATAATGATTGGCGATTACCTCATACATGAATATTGTTTAACATTATCTATAAAAATTGATATGGGGCAATGGACATCTGAAAGAAGTTTACTAAATTCTAACATTTGTAAATTAGTAATATGTTTTACGTTTTCTGGAGATGCAATGGTATAGTCTACAACACTAACATTTTTACATATAAATTTACCAATTTCTTTGTCCTCACCTATTCTACCATTTAAAATGAACACATCATTATATTTACAAAAATCTAACAATTTTCAAGCATACTGGTTATAACCTTATCTTCATTAGCCCGTCTTAGGGGACTATCCAATTTGTTCAACATATATACATTACTTGTATCTATAAATAAATGTTCAACATTCTCATCGTTACCTTATTCTCTTTCAAAATCAATAAAATCGGGTTCTTTTTTAGTTCTGCTATTAAAATCACCATGTAGACAAAAATATTTATAATTGTTTTGAAACTCATTTTCAATTTCAGTTAAAGCGTCAATCGACGCATATTTAGAATTTTCTGGTGGGATATTTATAATATCACAATCATCAGTTTTGGTTTCAACTAAATATAGAATATCAAAGTCATTTATCATTTCAATAAATTCTGGGTAGTTAAGTTTTGTTTTATTTCTACAACAATTGAGCGCAAGTAGTCTAACATTATCTAAATTATCTTTGCAAGCATTTAAACATAAACAACAAGTTTTCAAACAACTATCAATTGTAGAAATACATTTACTGTTATTCAAATCATTCGTCCGTGGTGAATTTAGTTCAACAGAGGAGATATTTAACACATTATTATCATCGTTTCTTGTCCTTAGGTTTTCCTAATAATAGCTATCTGGGGTAATAATAGCTATCTGGTTTTCTCGGACCAAATCGGTGAACATTACCGAATTTTATCCAATGTTCGATTCCGAGTTCTTGTCCTAAGAAACCACGTAGTTTTTCTTCTGTATTCTCATACGGTGTTTCCTTCAAACCAGTAAATACCAGATTGTATTTCATCGATCTGCACTTTAGGTCCAATAATGATTCCTTCATTTCCTCTCTCTTCTTCTTAAGCTTTCTAATATCATTTTCCATCTCTGACAACTTTGCTTTAACGGCAATGTTTTCTCTTTTTACATTCATTATTTCGGTTTCGTTCTCCTTGTATGCTTCTTTTGTTTCGTCTAATAAGTTTCTGATTCCTTGAGTATTACTTCATTTTCTGTGGGGTTCAGGGTGGCTCAATGAGTTAGGTTGGAATTGAGTTTCATTACCTAATAACTCATACAGGCATATCACCAATACGGCGTGGGTTCTCTCCCGGCTTTGTAAATGACAAAAAGGGCGCACTCGACTCGCAGTCGCGTGCGATTAAGTTTACCATTTGCTTGTCCATGGTCAGTGGTTCCCTCCGGGTACTCCGGCTTCTTCCATCACTAAAACTGGTCGCCATGATATAGCTGAAATATTGCTGAAAGTGGCGATAAACACCTAAAATTATTCAATCAATCAATTTATGTGTACTGTTGTTTCAATTTGCTACCTCACTTTCTACTGTAGAATACTTTCTGTGTTACAGACTTAATTGATGTTTTGATCTCGTCTAGTTCATCAACTGATTTTGTTACTTTTTTCTCAATACTGTTTAATCTTGTGTCCATTTTGGACAACAGTTGAAGGAAATTACTTAGTACTGAATCAGAATAAAGTGTTTCATTTTGTCCATACAACACATCCCTACTTTAGTTTAAAACTTCTGATATTTGTGGTGCCTTCGATGTCTTTTTATTTTCATTTCTCTGACTGTTGCCGTTATCGTGTTTTTCCCCAGTATTCGACATTGTTTATATTTTCTCTCTCATGTAGACCCTCAATTTGTTCAATATTGTTTACTTACTACAAACGATTGCACTCGATTGTCACGGGGGCCTAGGTATATAAATGAGTTGGCGTTCTGTACTGTTTTTCATTAGAAAAATATATATCATGCATCCAACTTTTTCTCAGATCCTAGACGGGAATCAAGACCCATTGTTTATTAAATAATTCAGTTCCCAAAACAAAGTCGATTAGTTGCAAAATTACTGTAGCTTAAATCTAATTATTAAGAGCTCAAACCACTAATATGCCGTTCTTCCCTTCAGAGATTGTGTAGTACAACGAATAATAATAATAGTAAAAAGAAATGATCCATCATTGGAACCAAATTTATATCCAATCAAGTACGCAATATGTTACCACCTTACCCAATGCTTTCTATATTGACTGAAAAAAGACTAAAATGTTGTATTTCTAATATTTTGACTGTCGGTACGGATGAAGATTACTCCAGAGACTAGTGCAGTGTGCTAAATAAGATATACAAATGTACAAGCTTTCTACTACAAATTGTATCACTTGGTCTATACCTCTGTTGGTGGACATTTAGCCCCCGAAGCTATCATCAGCTCAGTAGTCAAAGTTTCGGCACTGACATGATTTATCAGACATATATATATATTATTGTAATTTCCCAAGTAATGCAATTCTTATTAAAACCTTAATTTCTACCAGGCAGTAATCATGTTTCGGTCCTTTGGAGTTGTTGCCCTCAAAGAATTATGAATAATTTGGCTCCTCCATATTTCCGACTGTGGGTGTACCTGATGAAGGTTATTCAAGAAAGGCGTACACTAAAGTAGATATGTACATCCTTATTACTATCAATGTATCGATATCTCTACCGATGGACTTTTATTTTAGTTCTCGAGGGTATCAGCCGCACAGTAGTCTATAAGTCTACAGAAGTACAATGTTGATAATTTGAAGACAGACTGTTATACGTTTTAAGTTGAAGGAGAGATTTTATATTTTAAAGAGGTCATTCGAAGAACCATCTGAGCAAAATTTTAGTTAGGTTGTCGCAGATTTTTGCATCATGTTTTGTCAAATCGATATCATGGCAACTCAATATTAAGTCGCCTATTGTGACAAATATAGAAGATTTGATCATTTGACTATTTCTCGGCAGTTTCATCATATACAGTGCAAAATTGAATAAATCAAATATTTCCTATCATGATAAATACACGTAAATAATGTTTGACATCCATCATCGACAAATGTAGTAAAAACACTTTCAAATTTCGTGCATTGCAATAATATATGTGATAATAATAATATACTGAAATATGTTGGCATACTGGAAATATTTTACTGTCATACTTGTATCCTGTTATACGAAGATTATTTTAGTTACCTGACACTATAAAATATTTCGAATAATTTGTGATCATACCTTTCTTTTATAGATCAAAAGTCGAAATGAAATGGTATTTCACAGCTTTTATTTTCATGCAAAGTTTTATTTTCAACAAGATCGAAGCTTTTGGTAAGAAACATCCATTGTTTCGACAACACTAACACTATAGTTTTAAGTCAAATGTTTGAACGTGATAGTAATATACACCAGCTAACTAGAGATCAGATTCATTTCAGTCTAGAGTTTCTCATTTCTTGTTTGTTGACACTTTGGGTGACTCACCAAATGCACTGACATCATACCAAAAGTGACATGACGTCACATTTATAATAATTTTACTTGCCTTTAGATGCTAAAGATAGACTTAATTTATTATATCTTTTAAGAAAGCTATACTGGAAAGCCTGGGACTACTTACATAACTTTTTTTAGTCTTATATTAACTTTTCTTTATTAGATCGTTTTTGTTCAACAACACCTGGTGTGTATAATGACCCAAAACGCACAGGGAAGCCGACTTATGGACCTCTGTATCAGTACATTTGTGGAGGGAAAATATAAATGAGTTAGAATCAACTCCTTGATTGTATATTTATACAATAATATTGTGTTGTCTATGCTATATGCCGAAATATGTCCCAAGTTTAGAAGGCATAATGCACGACCCGGACATATTTCGGCATATAACATGGACAACACAATATTATTGTTATTATTACTGTGAATGTCTTTGGTGATTTTAAACAATGAAATTTGTCTAAAATGTATTGATAGTATAAAGATTGGCATATATTATTCATTTAAATTCAAGAAATATTTAATTTCAACAATAACAATAAACTGTGAAATATTTAATTCCCAAACCTGGAACTGGCCATTGTTTTGACAGACGACAACATCAACGTTAAAGAAAAATGTATAATACATTGTAAATTATACACTGTTAAAAGCGTACAGGTGATCCCGTTTAGACCATCCATGCCTATTTAAATGACGTAACATTGTTCTAAGCTCCGCCCATCAGCATTGTAATGACTCCAACAATAGTACTATGCGAGTGCATAGTACAACGATGCTATTTACTAATAGCATGTCAATGATAATGAAAGTTTCTTACATGAAGAGTAATAATACACAATATCATTACCTATATGTATTGACAATATGGTCACAGCAATGTCTATATGTCAAAATAATCTTCTGAAATGTCAAAAAATTATGTAGATAAAACACGAACAAGAAAATTTTGAAGATACCCAAAGGTTAATCAGAAGCCGTAAATCGAAGAAAGACAGACAACACAATGGTCATAGGAAAACAGGTCAAAAGGACAAACAATGATCTACAAAACACTACACAGAAAAATGAAGATCGACTAACACGAACCCTACTAAAACTACGGGTGAACTCATGTGCTCTGGTAGAGTAGCAGTTCTTGCTCCACTAGTGGCGCATGTCGTGTGACTCTTGTTATTAAACCTCAGGCATTATATAGCCGTTTCGTCAACTGATCTTTACAATTGACATCATACCACATTTGCAATACATTCACAACTAGATTATATATACTTTAAAACCTTCTGATCTTATGATTATATACTACACGTGACAAATTCCTACATACGACCAAATACATAGTGCATAATGACAGTGTCTGAAAAAAGTAAGTCTGAGTAAAGCCTGGCGCATAAACATTAACTCATAAATAATAGAGGTACAATAGAGGTACAATAGAGGTACAATAAAGGTACAATAGAGATACAATAAAGGTACACATTAGAACTTTCACAAAACAAATATACACAATCCATAATAGAGAATGACTTTTGTTAATGAGAAGTCATGTCTTCTATTTTCACCTCAGTTTTTACATTAACACATATCTAGTTCAAATTTCATATTGGTTGTTGACAGATAATTTAGCTGATATGGGCACTGCCAATCAAAGTAGTAGTTACGAAGGTTTCAATGCAGCAAAAGCTTTAGATGGAAACATAAATCAGAGCTGGTATGGGGGCAGTTGTGGTCATACTGCAATAGGTCAACCGACGGCATGGTGGAGACTTGATATTGGACAACAAGTCAATATTCATAATATTGTAATTTATTATAGAAATAGTAGTAAGTATAAAATGTGTGTCTAGACCCGTGTCACAATCACATGATCTACAATAGTATCACTGTTTTTGCAATTCACAGTTTAGGATATAATAAAATGTCTGACATTACCATATTCTTCGTCGTTTGAGAAAATATAATTTAAAATGTACGGGGATTGTTTTAAAAAAAAACCCATTAAAACTTCTTAAAAAATGATTCGATCAAACTGTGATAATGATATCTAAATATACATATGGTAATAAGGAACCATGCAAAGTTTTGAGGCATTCCTAAATGATAAATAAGATGAATTGCGTGCACAAACGTTTTGATGAAATTATCAAAATCAAAGGGGGAATACTAGTCCTTTGCAAGTTGATAACGATATGGGAATCTGCATATGGTAGTAAGCATGCATGCACAGTTTTGAGTAAATCTCATTTAAATACAGGACGAGTTGCATGTATATAAAGCGAAATATCCCCTTCAAGATTGGTCCGATAAAAATTGGGTAACAATAAGGTAATCTCCATAAGGTTCAAAACAAGCATGGCAATGTTTTGATAAATTCTCAATTAAAACAATGGGGGCGTTGCGCGGGCAGTACAAACTTTCGATGGCAATAACTCCTTCAAAAATGACATAAATTCCGTAACTATGTGTCAAGCTGCATATCATACAAAGTTTTGAGAAAACACTTCCACTTCAAATATAGGAGGAGTTGTGAGTACTAACTTTTGCAACGAACACAGATGATGAAAGCAAAATATCTTCTCCATGCTAGGAGGGACGTGGTGCGATGAAATTAACGGTAGCTGTAAGAAGGAAACGTTACAAAAATCTCCGAAATAAACCTAATGGTGCAAAGGCGTCATTAATGCAGAATGTGACTTTATCATTTCAATTGCGTGTTTGAAAAAATCACCCTTTTTAAACCCGCAAAATATCATATGGCTATTTTTCTGTGTATGTAGCGCCCTTTCAGAATTCATTTGGACAGGGATTCGGGTTGTAAATAGCTATTTGATATTCCTAAAAACTTAAATGTTTTCAGAATTTGTTTTTCATAGTGATGTCCTATACCTGAGGAAACATATAAATTTAGTAAAACCTCTTGTTTGATTTTACTAGGCACATACTCTATTCCGCTTGTCAAGATGCTTAAGTGGTTTGTTCAGCCATCCTCAGTGGAAATTTATTTGAAAATATGAGGATAGCTGCAACTTGAAACACATGTCCACTGAGGATATCGGCACCGACAGCTGAAACATCTTGACAGGTGGAATAGATTTTATGTATGCTAATCATGATGATGATAGTTTATCTGCTGATTTGAACGCAGAACATATTGAACTGAATACATATATATCAGCAATCTTAAGAAGGACGCAAGCCAAATACAGAATATGTTACTATATTAACATCAATGGTGACTATGATATTGTATTGTTAGTTCTTCTTCGATCTACGGCTTCTGACTACACTATTGATATCTTCAAACTTTTATATATTGCACCGATGCACATGTATATTTGTTCAATAAACGATGTCATGGGTGCCTGACCACAAACAGTTGGAAAATCAAATTTAAAATACAAAGCACCGATGAGCAGAAATATCAAAAATATCCAAAATGTCCAAATATACAGGTAAACTGAATTTGAAGGAGATAAAAAGTAAATATACGTGCATTCCTGTTTCAAGGCGAGTACAATTGAGTTTTCTATTTGTCGATAAAGTACGTTTATTGTATTGGAAGCTCACGTATGAAAAGCATTGCTAAATGTCGACACTAAAATGCAAAACAAAAATTCTTGAATATCTTATTTGGTGTCCAAGGCGCCATCACTATTCTACCAATTTCTACTGTGTTGCACTCTGTGCCCAAAACAGAGACCCATGATACAATATACGTATAGTAGTATGGACGTATTAAGTAAAAAGTCTACTGTTGCAAAATTGTTTTTTCTAAAATATTCTACAGCTGGCCTGAATGCTTAGAGTTATATCCCCTAAAATAAATGTCCTTTCCCATTTAAATAGTAAATGCATTATAAATATTGCTACATCATATATATCCTATGAAATATATTGTTCTGTAGAATATGCAAATTCGGATGATTTAGACAAAAATCATTTAAAATTCTGAAATATTCTAAATCAAAATCTAACTTGTGAAAAGTATATGTAATTAAATAGGTGACGAATTTCATTATTTTTTCATATGTTATCATCGTGATATAACAGAAAAAAAACCAGTTTATTACAAAATGACATATTACATTAGAAACCATAAAGGAAAATTAAATGTTAATTATGTCACACATATTATATTTTTCATCAAATCTAAAAATAAATAAATTGCTGACCTTGCCAAGCATAATTTAACATTATAAATAATTTTTTTTCACAAATTAAAATTTATTCAACTGTGCTGCTATGGAATTTTATTTTTCAATGATATCTCAGTGGATATCTAGTTGCATATTTCTATAATTTTAAAGCTTTTTATGAATCTTAACAAATAATTTCGTGGTAGCAAAAACGCAGTTGAAAAATAGTTCAGTCATTGGGAATGGTATATATATATTCCCGTTAATACTGAGTTTATTGATTGTGTGGCAGTGTTTTCACAATTATTCTTGCGTTGATGCAGTTATTTTGGTAACTCTTAAAACACACAATGTTAATATTTAGTTATTTGCTTCTCATTTTAGGACCAGACAGACTTGATGGTTTTTATATTTACATATCAGATACATTTAATGAGAGACATCCAGACAGGGGACATCTGTGTTTTCACGACCAACAAGATGGTTATCCAAACACACTACAGAATATAACATGTGACTATCATGGACGATATGTAGTAATTTATAATCAACGGAACAGGCCAGAGGCTGTCCTTGAACTTTGTGAGGTTGAAGTATATGGTAAGATTAAATATTGACTGTTAGTTCTTCTTCGATCAACGGCTTCTGACTACACTATTGATATCTTCAAACTTTTATATATTGCACCGATGCACATGTTGGAAATCTTTTTTTGTCAACTTAAATGTGACAAAATAAAATAGTTTATCATAATATCATATACTATATTGCAAACATGGCGGGTGTCTTATCAAAGGAAACAGCTGCTTACCCTTTGCGAGTTACTGAGTTCACCTCCGGATTTTTGGTGTGGGTCCGTGGTGCTCATTTATTTAGTTTTTTATGTTGTCCTATAATGTCTCTGTACGTGCTCAGTTCCGTGGCTGTGATGTCCGATACGATTTCCGCATAAGAACGATGTTCGGTTCGTCTTTACCTCAAGTTGTTTATAGTATGGCTCTTGTCTTATTATTTTTTTGTATATGTTTGTATATAGTGATGTCCAACATTTTTCTGTTGCTCATCTATTGAGTTTTCAGTATTAGGTTTTGTCTTTGTTTTTTTTGTTTTTTTTTCGCTTTATATGTCTTCGTCCTGTGTCTTGTGACTTTGTAATGTGTCAATTCATGTCACATGATTAAATTATAAAACGTATATATACTGTGTCTTACTACAAATAGATATTTATAAACCTTAAATTACTAAATAAATAGAAGACACAGGACGAAAGACAAATAATAAAAATAAATAACAAAAATAAAAAAACCAACACAGAAATCTACAACGATGAGCAACACAACAGACCTATTTTTTTTTATTTGATACTTGTCTGAAATTCGACCAAAATCTATTTTTTTCTCCACACTTCGGTTAACAGCATTGTTGACATAAAGAAATATGGCATCCGATTTGCCACTTAAAATAAATGTCAATGACCTTTTGGTGAATGTTGTATCTTACAATGCTAATAGAGCCACATTTGCTGAGGTTTTATAAATGTTGTAAATTTGATGGCACCTTTGTATGACAATTTTCTTCTCTTAGATATGAATGATATCAGAGATTATCAAGTTAAAACTTTTAAATAATATGATTTCATATCAAAATAACGTACATTTGTAACCTTTTTTACATTGGTGAATGCATGGTTCATCGGACGATGAACGCATATTTGCCTCGGACTTCGTCCTCACACGATATACATTTTTCTGGTCGATAAAAGCTTACATTGACCTCATCAAAAGGCTAAAGTTGTATAATTCTATAATTACACTTTTTGAATTTACTTTTGTATTGCTGTTGTACACCTTCTTGAAGCACATTTACATGTACTGGCCTACAAAAGAAAGATACTAAGATCAAACATTCTATTTCTTTATAATAGAAATAGGATGCTGTATGGTATGAAACAGCTTAGAGATATATGTAGATTAAATTTTATTTTAATGATTGTCCCAGTGCCTACTGTCTAATAATTGGTTCCAAGTCCTAGGACATGACAATTTAGTAATAAGCAATACATCAATAAATCTTCTAAATCGTCTTTACTAGGTAAGAGATACAAGGCCCGGTTATTCTTTAGTATACATTTATGTGTCTATCAAAACAAACTGCGATATAGGTATCATGTTTTGGGCGCTGAGTATGATGTGATAAAGAAGAGACAAATTAGTCAATTTAATTAAAATTGTAATTAGCCGTCAAACAAATATATAGAAAGTTTATATTATGGTAGGTTGCATCTTGGGACGGTATGGAAATGCATGTACCTATAACTGTTCTACACACTGCAATGGAAATACTTGTGATATAAAGACAGGACATTGTGTGTGTGCACCTGGATATAGAGGACAAAAATGCATGAAGAGTAAGTGTGTGTATTGTCATACAAGGTACCTATATTAATTCAGTGCACATATCAGATTCTTTCAATTAGGTTAATTTGCCTTGCTCCATCATTATCGAGGCCTTTGAAGTACAGCAGAAATCTATTTGTTTTTCTCAATAAATGGGTTTTTAACGAAATGAGAACATCATCTATTTCTGAGGGTGCCAAAATTGAACATATCAATTTGAAAAAGTGACACAATTACACACACAAAGCAAAATTAAGCACATGCCTCCCGAGGGAAAACCCCCAAAATATCCCGACACCAAAATTTCCCAATTTACGGTATTGAAGAAAAAATCATATATTCTATGTTGAATTTTTCAGTTGTGTTCAACGCAAAACAGTTGGGAAATTATATTTAATTAAAGTAGGTTAATTTAACCCAAATTTAATCGAATCGCAAATTTAACCACAATATGATGTCTATCAGATTCCGACATGCTGTTAATACATCAGCTGAAACAGAATGAGCATATTTATCATAGAAATTAATAGTGTTATTTTGTTATTTTATTCGGTGGTTAGTTGCATTATATTGTAGGTTGAACAGTCACATTCCTAAGGGAATAAGCTGAAACTCGGATATATATACAGTAAGAAAAATCTTACAACTTTTTGTCTCGAAAACCACAATAGTCATCTTATTGACAATGTTGATCGCAGCATATTTGATATTTTCATAATTGTTGATCATATGAAAAGAATTACGTACTTGAATCAACGAATGTCATAATGGTGCGGTGGTGGTTATGCGCACAATAATCGTGCAATGCAGTATCGTTTAACGCCTCTATTGCCACCGTCTATGTATTTATTTCCCCGAAATTCACCTAAAACTTTAAAAAGACCACATAAAATTCCTCACAATTACGGTGTAGTATATGTAGAACCGATTTGTAGAACTATGTCATTCATACAAAGTCTAAAGAGTCGGTTTGTGTCTATCATTATATATAAGTGACAATTCAATAGAAGCGATAACAAGTTACATTTCTATGAGGTGATGGTGTCTGCTCTGTATCAGACCAGCACGCTCAGTTGGATATTTGTAGAGCTAGCTCACTGAAATAACAGTCCGCCTGTAGACATGTCGTTCCACAGGGACACATTATCTTGATTCCAAGTCAATCAGTCATTATTTTTACTCCTTAATGATGTGTGATGATCGGAGAAGTAGCAATACCAATTTCATAGTCTTTGGTTTAACCCAACCGAGAGGCGAACCCACGACCCTCCACACTTAGGGTGAGCACCCTAACCACTACAACACCGACGCGATTATTATCAATGAAAAATGAACGAGGTAGGAGCGAGATTATTTCAATTTTCCAATTATGAATTTCTATTTATGTAGCAGCATTCCATCATATGGAAGGGGCTGTCGTGTTCGTGGTCGTATGGTAGTTGGCTTTACGACTTACTATGCAATCAATGCCTATCACCACTAACATTTTCAGTTGGAACTGCGTTCATGGCGAGGTGTACTCGATACAACATTATTTGATAAAGTTTGTCAGTGACTTGCGTTATATCGTTGGTTATCTGTCGGTACTCCGGTTTCATCCACCAGTACAACTGACCACCACGATATAACTGAAATATTGTTGAAAGTGGTGTAAAACACCATAAACCAAAATAAACCATTATATGGAGCACACGTATCGCAGCTGAAAAGATACTTTAAGAATTGTGCTTTGTCGTTTTCTATTGATTTATAGCTCTTGGTCACGTCTTAGTGCATTCTGACCATGCTTCATTTATTTAATTCATCGAACATCATTGCATTTGTTTAATCGAACTAATACAATACAATTGGCAGAAATATCGAGGTACATCCTTTAACTTATTTAGAAATAAACCGTAGATATCAAAATTCAGTGTGAACGACCCGTTTATGGAATTAGCTTCAGAAAGCCAAATAATAAGCAAACATTTTTGAGTAGAAGAACACCAAAAGAGCTAAAGTCACCTATACCTGATGGAGACGAACCATAATGTTTGGTAATAATTACAGCATTTAAGAACCGTAAATTTATATCATTAATATATCTAATAAACCATGCCAGTGCCGAAACACTGACTACTGGACGTATTATAATATTCTTGGAACTAATGATTGATTGTTTATAAAGCATCAATTTTCATCAATAATACTCTTGATTTCTGCATTATTTTGGAATTATTAGCATGTTCTAGAGGACGATATGGAGTCAACTGTAGTGCAACATGCAGTAATTGTGAACACAAAACTTGTAACCCAGTATCTGGTGTATGTCAGTACAATTGTAAATCTGGTTGGGAAGGTGACAAATGTACACAAGGTATAGCATATTGTATGTAATACATTAATGGTATATTTTCTTCACAAATGTATTTTGTGAATTTAAGCAACACACACATAAATAGCATGATATTAACAGTTCCAATATATCTTCTAAAGCGTATTTGTCTGATGACGACTTCCAAGAATTACGACATATCAATGTAAAATCAGAAAGGGTAAAAGCGTATTGAATATAGATTTAAGCTCAACTTGGTTGTAATTTGCACACAGGTTTACAAGGAAGGTTGTGAGTCAAATTTACATAAAGCAAATCTTGATATCTTCTTTAAGAGACTCACACTCATGTCTTTTCCACTCCCATACGTTTAATTCAACGAATTATACTAGCATATCAACAGTCGTCTAATCTTATATTTCAAAAAGTTTGTCGGATGATATCAACAACTTGTTGAAGTGTATTCTGTCACTTTCGTTCAGATGACGAAATATGGTATTGACATTTATATTTTGGTTCAAAGTTGACTATAGTTTCCTTTTTATGTCTAGTGATGGCCTTGTGCAGTGTCTAATATTTAAAAGATGATTGAGGTCATCGGCTGTCTTTAATAGAATTAGTCATATGCCAATGTCTGTGTCACGAAAATCAAATGTTTTATGAATAAGTTCAAGAATTGGGCGTTTGTCATAGCAACATTGCTCACCCAGTTATATATGAGTATTGACATTTTACTCACATGGATAATACTTGCATCACCACATTATATCAATAAAAGGGGTGGATTAGACATATAAAACTGATTTAACCCCGTCACTCTTTATTGAAATGTTTTCACCAAGCCAGGAATGTGAGCGATTATGTATATGTGTAAGGGATATCGATCTTACCTCTGTATTTACGATGTGTATATTGGGTCTTGAAAGTGTTCCAACAGTGTAGTATTTCTGTGTATTAAGCAATCTCTTTAATAACTATACACACGTTAGTGTCGAATTTGCATCATATTCCTTAAGTGGTTCCTGGATTATGTTCCTATGATTTGTAGAATGTAATGCTGGATATTATGGGCCGAGATGTTTGACAAAGTGTGGGAAATGTGAAGGAAACAATTGCAGCAGATTCACTGGTGGCTGTACTAACTGCTTACCAGGATGGAAAGGCCAAAGATGTGATAAGCGTAAGTTAGTAGTGTATAGAACAAATTGTACACTATCAATAGTCTACAGCTTATGGACTGTGTCTTGATTGATGCCCTACTTCGAAACCTGTTCTTATAGGGAATGTGTGAACATGTGTCTATCCTTATCTTGAAAATTACTTAGTCATGTGTTCGAGAATAGAAACGTAGATTCTGAAAAAGTTAAAGATATGTTACAGTACATTAAGATCCATCTCCACGTGAAACAACATTAAATAATTTGACTTCACTACCCAATACACAATTATTCCCTACTCTAATCTAAAATGCTGAGTAATGTAATACGTTTTCCTATGCTTCATAGAAAATAATGGCCAACGTAGATCCAAATACCTTGCTTAGAAAGGGAAATATATTTTTTGCGTAGCAAACATTCTTTCAAAAGGTTCTCTGAAATTGATATATCAAAATGTTCAAGCTTTTAATTAACAACATAGTTGCTATGTTTTGCGGTCGTATATTTCAACAGACTGTCGGCATCCATATGTGTACCAAATTGTGCTTCTATTCTCGCCAGCATCGTTCTTTATTTGTATAAGACATACCTCAAACATGGGCTTCTCAAGGAAGCGAAGAGAAGCTAACCCGATCCTTTGATTTCACGTTCCGCTTTATAGATGATGTCCTTTCACTAAATATTTCTAAGTTTTATGAGTGATTATTTGCATCGCATCTATTTCAATGAGCATAAGAGATACCACATATACAATAAGGTCAGCTTTTTATGTTGACATACACCTAGAAATTGCCAGTGAGGATCGGTTAAGAAACGACAAAACAGATGATTTTAATCTTCTGATTATGAACTTTCCTTTATATGTAACAACATTCCAGCAGTACCTTCATATGCAATATATCCCGTTCAGTTGATACAATATTACAGAGCTTGTGGTACCTATCATAATTTGAAAGAGTATTCCTGCTAACAAGCAAGCTACTACGATGTGTATTTAATGTGAATCAGTGGTTTATAATTGTTTGTATTGTTGATCAGTATTATATATGTGTGTTTAATGTGTATCAGTGGTTTATCATTGTTTTTAATGTTTATCAGCGGTATGGATATCGTTTTGTCTGTTTGATAAATAAGTAGCCGTCATTTGTTTGAACATCTAATGTTTTCGATATCTTCGAAATGGAAACTGGTTTTATTATTTTGGTTATTATTTTCATTCACAAATAGCTAATTTTTCATTACTATGCTTTCTAATTACAGCGTGTGATAAAGATACATTTGGTGAAGAATGTAGGAGTAGTTGTCATTGTTTAAATGGATCCAGATGTAACAACGTGAACGGACAGTGTCCACGTGGGGGTTGTGATGCTGGATGGGAATCAAACGCATGTTCTGCAGGTAAAGTATTTCTTCTATTATATTATATGCATGAGTAGTTGTCATTGTTTGAATGGTTGAATGGAACCAGCTGTAACAACGTGAACGAATAGTGTCCACGTGGGGATTGTGATGCTGGATGGAAACCAGGCACATGTTCTGAAAGTATATTTAAGTAATTTCTACTATGGAATTGGACTTTATGGTTAATATACATAATTTTCAATGGATTTGAACATGAACACTAATATATCTAAAATCAATACATAGTCAAACGTAATGGTTCCTTTAAGATATATACGTTACATTTATTGTTTTACACTCACAAAAGATTATTACAAACTGATAAAGTAATCATACAATATTAATATATTCACTAATTCTTCTTTTGTACAACTCGTGTTTTTTTTGACAATATTATTTTTCCTATATATGACACGTATAATATGACACTGGTTATTATTCACACGTCTTTTCCAATAGGTAATATTTTATTTAACTAATTCAAGTATTAAAGGAATACTCCAGTCAGTTGAAAAGTTGTTTTAATTCAATTCATTATAAGTTTGTATTCATAAATAACTTATTATTTAAAAAAAACACCTTTATTAACATTAATATACCCACTTAAAAATGTGAATATTTGGAATTTTCCGTCGTATTGTAAGCGGCCATGACACCTATTCATGTGACGTCATAGGTCCAGATCATGTTAGTTGAATAAATAACATGTAACTGACTCTTCCCAACATCGTGCCCGTTTGGTTATGTTTTAATATAAGATCAACTGCAATACAATGTTTATAATGGTATATCGTTCTAATTTTTTGTTCTTAATATTCCCATCCAATGTTACATTTTCATAAAACAATGAGTTTATGTGTATCGGGAGGAGGGAGGGTCTACGCATAATTTCATCTTTGAGAATTTCATGTTTTACGTGATTAGCCGTATAGTTTAAATAGCTGTCAGTTTTAACTCACTTTATGCGTACACATCGCAGTCATGTTAAGGCAGTCCTTTTTTTTTGCAACATAAATTTATGACATTTTATGACAATGTAATATTTTCATGACGCAGATGTCTGTTTTTTTAATACCATTGTTGTACGACTTTAATAAATCTATACTCTGTCGTACTGAATATTAAATAATTATATGTTCGTTATGAAAGAATAGTAAATACGAAATAATGCCATTTATAAATTTATAGAAACAGACGTAACAATTTTCAAGCATCTTGATTTTTGGTGAACTGTCAATCTGTTTACAACAGGCGGGGCTTATGCTACTTTTCCGGAAATCGTGATCATTTTGCGCTTGCATTTGACAATATACCTGTACAAAAACATGGCGATGCATGATAAAAGTTACGTCAAGACTCGAGTACACAGAAGTTTTACATGATTAATGTTGTAAGTATTTTTTTTATTAGAAATTTACCTTCTATTTTATTCCAAGATCCTACATAAATGCACCAACGTTACGTGTACGTTTTCAATGAAATAACCCCTACGCCATAATCACGGCCATTCTACTACACAGTTCATGATCATCATGTATCAATGCATACATGTGTTACCCATTTTGTTCAGTGGGTAACAGATCGACAGTAATAAAATATTCTTCAATGGTGCAAATTTATTGTCTGGGAGCAAGTCCCTGTGACCCGATTGGGAACTCGTGGTAGTAATTCATTACATTTACATGATACATCAACAGTCTATCATACATTAACATGTGTATTTATTTAATTAATTATTTATGAAAACCACGATTTGCCACCACTTGTTTGCCACCAACTTTAAATAAAGGAAAGCTTCATTTCAAGTTGATAAGGTTTCTCTGTCTTAGAGGCACTAGTCCTCTAAAAGGGGTCAACCCCGCGGGAACTCCGGTGTATAGAAATGGGACAGAGGGCTTCTTTGGCTTGAAGGGGCGTCCGTCTGTTGTGCGGGATGTATAAATTGACAGCCAACCCGTCCTTCGGATGAGACGTAAATAAAACAGAGTTCCCGTGTTGAGAGATTGCCACCCTCTTCGCACGTTAAAGAACCCAGTGTAACAGCTCATGATGAGTGGTCCATAGGAGATCTGTTGCACTGGCAAAATTCTCTGTCCCTACCCATCACATTTCCTTGTTTCGACTCCCGTGGCGTTTAAATTATTCTCGTCCTGAATATAGCTGAAAAATTGCTCGCTGGACGTTAAACATCAATCAATCAATCAAGTCGATAAGACATGAACAGATTAAATAGTTTGCCTTCCACTGAGTCAGATACAGGATGTGTGTGTAAAATAGGGGTGGTGGTGGGGGGAATCTAAGCTAGGGGCAGCACTGGTCCACAGCGGTCATGTTGCAGGTTCCGATGTGGAGTCCTGGTATGGGTATACTGTCTTACTTCTTACTCTTCGCTATGTTCATGAATTGAGTATCAGGAGATTGTTATGTGTACTACAGAAGGGTGATACAAAAATGTAGAAGCTGTCGTGGTCGTGATCGTATGGTAGTTGGATTAACAACTACCTGTGCATATCACCTCTAAAGTTGCGAGTTTGAATCCCGCAGATGGCGACGTGTACTCGATACAGGATTATGTGATTGAGTTGGTCAGTGATTTGCGACAGGTCTTTTTTTTTTCAGGTACTCCAGTTTCCTCTACAAATAAAACTGACCGCCACATATTTAACTGAAATATTGTTGAAAGTGGCATTAAAGACGGTTAGACCATAACAATAACCTTAACCGTACAAAAATGTATTTATATACACCTACTGAGTACTGTAATTATCATGCAAAAATGATAATGAATGCAGGATAAATACTATTTCTTGATTTTAACAAGGTTCTGTCTTTAAATAAATTATGACAATATTAGCATTGAATGTGGAACTTATAATTTAATTGTTCATTAGTTACAAAATAAAGAATATTGATGTTTTTGCCCCCTCCCCCCTTTTTGGCAAAAATTTAACTTAATTACAGTTTCAGTTCATGGTACTTTGTTATATTTTATATCTTTAATTTCTAACAAAATTTCACACATACACGTACATGTATATGATTTGCTGGACCCTCAGGAGACGCTTGTTGGTTTCTGCTGTGTTATTAAGTCCATCTGATTATTGCATCCATCAATTTATAATTTTTAAACTATCTTTAAATGAATATACACAGATCAAGTTTGTTCTAGCAGTAAGTTCCTTTCAAAAGACAACATTTTAATACCTAACATCTCTGGTGGGTGACAACTGCAGGCTCCCTGAAGCCTATTATTTTTCACTCCATAAAGGAGTTGTATTAAAAGCATGTAAAAACGCATAATTTTTTTTTATTTAAGGTCGAAATGTTGAAATTGTCTATTAAATTTAGTTTGATACATGTACAGACTACAGTGAGTCCTTTTATTTGACTAACTTGGCTGGGTTTTTTTTCAGAGTTAACATGAAGAAAAAAAACAATGGATAATTTAAACTGAAAGAAGATTTAAATACCACAGAACAATCAGCATAAACTTTAAAGGAACAGGAATATTTGACTTACATGTAGACAGAACCCAGAATATACTCATACGTTTGCATGATCAGAAGTAATCGATAAAATATAATTTTGGAGCTGTTTGTATTGTGTAGAGTCTGTGTGTATTACATGTGGTAGTGAACAGGACACATTATACAAGATTATCTATACAAAAATGTACATACAATGTATATGTAAAACAATGTGTTTGATTCCTCATAGTCGACTTGCGATTTTTCATGTATAAATCCAAAGAATACAATGGTATGGATATATTGGATTCAATATTCAGTAATCAAAGACCGAAAGATGTGATGAATTAAGTGATTGAATATTTATTTAATGATTCAGAAAGACATGAATAATTGTAGTTTTCAGTTGACAAGAAATCAGGATTCGGCCATACCTACATGTACATAATTAAGATGCAGTAAACACTGAAACATAATTTTGAGATCATGGAGATAATTTAAATTAATTGTTAATAATAAAAAAAAATTGAAAGTGAAGTTGTTTCTTTTTCAGTACATTGTTTAATGACATGTTATGTGAATAACAGTTCCCACAATTGTACTATGGGAAACACTATTGTTGTAGTTTTATTGGTACTTGTAAAGATATGCCACATTATGACCCAAAGGGGTTTTATATTATACACTACAATNGAAATTGGAGTACCCAGAGAAAAACACAGACCTGTCGCAAGTCACTGAAAAACTTTTATCACATAATGTTTTATCAAGTACACCTCGCCATGCATGGAGTTCAAACTCACAATATAAGTGGTGATATTATTGTCTAGATAGGCTGGTGTGTGTATAGGCAACAATTGCACAGGTAGTTGTAAATTCGACTATCATACGATCACCAGGGCTCAAGTTCAGTTAAGATGAAAGGTAATCGTTTTATTGATATTGGTGGAATTTATGATTATCACTATTTATAAACATTCTTTTCACATCAATCAATGAAAATAATTGGTTTGCTGAAAGTATGTTTTTCAATGTGTCGCAGGAATCCGTATGAATATGCATACCTTGCGGATGTGAAGAGTTGGACCAAATCCAGATAAATTAATTTGAGTCACATGTCATTTTAAACGTGTTTTGATTGGTTTAAAAAGTTGGTTATTTTCATATAATTTAATTTGATGTGAATACTGCAATCCGATTGGCTGATCCGCCTGGAGCAACATTGGTTATACTCGATAACCTGGGTTGGTATTGTGACGTCACCAACGTGTTCATCCGCCAACGACAAATTCAAATAGTCACATGAAATAATCGTAATTAAAATCGAGGAATCATTAAATTGTGTCGTAAAAATTAAATTATAAGGAATATTTGAAATTGTTGAACAGGTTATATTGTATAACCTGTTCAACAATTTCAAATATTCCTTAAATGTACTGAATCTGAAAATAGACGTCGTTCTCAAGGCGTCGTGTGCCATTGTCATCAGGCGATTTTCTTTAAATGAGGCACCTTTGGGGTTATAAAAAGTTATTTCCGATTACATGTATTTGCCATATTTTGAAAAAATAAATATCATAACAAAAAAAGTTTGAATTAATTTATAAGGATTGATCGAAATTATTTGTTTGGTTCATTAGAAATAACCTCAATCAGGTTGTACACACCCTTGCATAACCTGCAGTGCATGTATTTCTTCATGAACCGAACACAAATTGCGATCAATCCTTAACAAATTTGGTTGAATAGTTGATTGATTATTTTTGTAATGTCAAGTAAGCAGTGTTTCAGCTATGTACATTTTTTATATTTTCCTGATGAGAATTAAGTTTACAATCAATAATTGATGGTTGAAAGGTGGCATTTGGATAATGGTCATAAAGGAAAGAAGTATAGGATTATGAAAAGAAAGTTAAAACAGTAATGGTCAACAATTCTGAATTGTTGACCATTTATTATACTGTTTTAACTTTCTCAATTCCACCAATATCAATCGCCACTCAATGAAACACAAAAAAGGGGGGCAACACCATCTGATGTTGAAAATGCAGGTCATGGCTTGGGACAGGATAAATGATGGGGTCAGAAAAAATGCATTGCAACAGGGTACACCAATGACCACTCCAAACAATTAATGCTTGTTGTGAATATGACATTATCCATACACAAGGAACTTGTTTTTAAATGTTCCATCACATTGAACTGTTAACATAATCTAATTAAGAAATAAATCGTGGAAGTCAGAATGTGTTTTCAGTTTTAACATGGGTTGGTGGATATTAATGATTTGTCCCGAGCCAGAGGCGAGGGATAAAATTTACCAATGTCTGCCAACTCATGTTAAAACTCAAAACACATTAATTCTGGCTTCCATGAATTATTTCGATTCTGATATGTCTAAGAGTACAAATACCGTAGTATACTTTGATTGGAAGACGGGTATTTATATTTACGTTTGCAGAATATGTCGCACACAATTCATGCTGTCAAATTCGAGCAGACAATAATTCATCAAGATGTACATTTACGACGGGAAAGTTGGTCACATGTGCATGTGCTAATGAGATTATAACCAATCGATAAATCGCTCGTTTGTTCACAAAGTAAAAGAAGGACATGTTAGAATTAGGTGTTTGTTCGGTTTATTTTTTGTGATATACTAAACCTTAGTATACAAAAAAATATCTAACAAACATCTCATTACAATTACACTATCTTGACAGAAATATGTCAACTTTTGAAAATTACCCTCTTTATTCATTTAAAAACACACTTTCTCTGTTAAAATATTTTTGAATTTGCATCAAACTTATGACACTAATAAGAATATTTTCTGTAGGTTTTAATGGAATAAATTATTTTGCAAATAATGGTTTTCAAGTATTAAAACAAAAATTAGCTATTGCCATCATTTAGCATTCATCTTCGTCCATAAACATCTAAAACTATTTTTTACTAACCACAGGCCCAATTAGAACCAAACATGGTAGATACAAATGTATAGTACATGGGTGATTCTCAACATTACATGGTGGCTCAATGAGTTAGGTCGCTGGATCTAACAACTCATATAAGCCTATCATCAATACGGCGTGGGTTCACACCCGGCTTTGTAAATTACAAAAAAAGCACTCGACTTGCAGACGCAAGTGATCAAATTTACCAGTTGCTTGCCCATGGTCGGTGGTTCTCTCCGGGTACTCCGCCTTCCTCCACCATTAAAACTGGTCACCATGATATAGCTGAAATATTGTTGAAAGTGGCATTAAACACCAAAAATCAAATCAATCAATCATGTTTTTCATTGGATTCAGAAATTCAACAAGGCTTCTACGACCAATTCTTTCTGATGCTGAAGTTTCAAAATCTTATCTGAAACCACACATGGGATGAACATGTTATTTTGTAGGAATCTGTCATATTTGACCCTCTTAAAAAGTTTTGTTTTTGTCCATCGGAAATCTAAGATGGCCACCGATGCAGGACAAATAAAAAAAAGTCATTCATCTCAGAAACTATATAGATATTTGATTGAACCCAAACTTTTTTAACTGAACATGAGTAATCATTGAATGCTCCCTTACAAATTATCAATTTTCTCTGAAAATCGGAAATCCAAGATGACCATGACTGAGGACAAATTTAACATAGGACCCTACAGGAAAAGCATTTCACAATTATTCCTGTCTGAAACAGTTGAAACATTTGTAGGCAAATTTGGCTGTGCATTGGGCAGTTCTTTACAAAATATCTGGTTTTAAGATGATAGAAAATTGGTGGCATCAAAATGGTGTATAAATAAATACACACTCATTGTTTTGCTTTATTTTTTTTTCTTTTTGGAGATCTGAAATCCAAGTTAGCAGGCAACATATGCTTTGGGTTTTATTCTTGTTTATCCAATTTAATTTGGATTCTTAAAATAATCCAGACAAATCAGTCTTGTTTTCTTTTCTTATTTTTCTATAGCTAATTGGTTGTTAGTGACATAGCATACAATACAAAAGACTACAAAAAATGTTAATTTTTATAAGTATAAAGTGTCCTCAATTCTAGAAAATATAAGAAATGATACTCCTAATCAATATTATTAATACAGACCCTTCCCTCTCTTTGTATCTTTCTATGATGCCCTTCTTCAATTTGAAATTTACCTAGATCTACACAAATTCTGAATTTACTAATTATGTTTTGCTTTTCAAATTTCAATGTGAAAGATAGTAATTTATTTTACCAAGATGGTTGATACATTTTAATAATAGAAAAAATATTTTGATGAATGAATAGGGACAATTTGGGTTGCATTTCAGGTTTCAATTTTCATCATAACATTTAAAATGGAAATCCATATGTTTTACACAGGATATGCTATTATGAAGGACAAAAGTCCAAAATACCAAATGCATTTATTCATTGCAAATAAAACCTCTGACAAGACAAGGTAATGAAGACAAAATAAGATATTTCTATATAAAAGGTGGCACATCTTGGTCATCTAGTAACTATGGCATTAATTAGTGGGAAATTCAGACAATATTGATTGAAAACCAACTCTTTGTTGGTCCTCCCACAGGCACTTGTGATATGAAATCACCCCCCTTTTTTTTAGCTGTCTGTTTACACATTTATTTTCAATAACATTTCTTTATTCTTTACTGTCTTTTTTTAACTTTATTAAACATGTGTATATCCATACAATCGTGTGGTAATACCATCTTAAATGTGTTCTATTGTTATTATCCAAAAAACAGTAGAGAGGGCATACACATGTAAGATTCTACGCCTACAGGCTACGGTAACGTTGTTGTCAGATATTTCAGCAGATAAACAATACAAATTAATTTGTGACGAAGGGAGAGCTCTTTAGAAGCACATCTGTGAAACATGTATTTAAGGAAAATTGTTACTACGTTGATTATTAAAAATAAATGAAAATGAAAACGACGATTGCATTATATACATGACGTTTGCTGTGACGTAACTTATCCGGAATATTTAGACGTCCGCAATCGATATTACAAAAACCTTACGTCCTTAAAGTGTTTTAAAATAATAGATTTTTAACATTTGTTTATTAAATTTAAAAAAACGCAATAGAACAACGGCATCCCGAAGACTGATCTTGGAAAGATTTTAACAGTCAACAGACTTGATCATTAGATACGATAATTTCCTATGGCAAAGAATACAGGGATTGAACGTAGCAAGAAAAATCCCATAGAACTCGGAAAAGGGGGGTTTTCTGGCATATTTGGCCTTTCAATCTATTCCCACATTTAATAAAATGAAATTCAACCCTTTGCCACGCATTTTTCTTGAAGAATAGGATATCCCCAATCCACCGATTCCTTCATTACATCTATTGAACCTCGGGATGCCGTTGTTCTGTTCGGTTTTAGTGGTGACGATGCTACTTTCTCTTTAATGTGATCACGTGACATCTGTGATTGATTTCTGATACATATTTTTTTCATTTTGAGTAGATCAATCATAATTTTATTGGTTTATGGCTTAAATGAGTAAAATTAATGCATTATTGCGTGTATTGAACCAAAAAGTAAAAACACGTTTTTTTTTTTGGATTTTCAATGTATGGACTGCCTTAACATGACTGCGATGCTTTTTTTTCTTTTTTGTCCCCAATGCTGTCGTACTTTACACAAAGAAGTTATCCTCACATATTCCCTTTTAATTTCGTTAGTGCAATAAAATGCTTAACAAGAAGTCATAATGATTTGGTAAATATCAAAGGATAAATATACGACGTTATTTTACGATTTACATAATTTTTAATGATAAAATTGCAACTGATCAATGCTGATGTAATATACGATACCGGCACTAATACGGCACAGCTCTTTCGGAAGAGCTTTACTTTTAGGTATAATCCGAGAATGGATTATGTCCCTTGTCTCCCCACATTGAACAATGGCGACCCCCATTGTTTGGTGCAACAGGCAATTTCAATCACCAAATTCTACCTTACGTATATTATTGTTAACATTCATTAATACAAATGTCTTTTAGTTAATGTCATTTAAATATTCACGCTAACTTGTTAAGACCATGGAGTTTTCCTTTAAGTCAAGAATCATCTAATCATCCCTTTCAAAACGTGTTTCATAGGATATCAACATCTTGTTGAAACGTATTATTTCACTCGAGTACAGATGACGGTTATATCTTGGTTCAAAGTTGACAATTGTTTCACTATCATGTCTTACGATGGCATTGTGCGGTATCTGATATTTAAATGATGGTTGAGGTCGTCGGCTCTCTTGTAGTTCCCATCATGCTTTCCGTGATAAGGGGTATCTGCTTAGAATCAACTGAACCAAGGGTTCCTAAGGGTAAAGTTGAATTCAGGGAAAATAAATCAGGCTGATGACCAGTTTGCTTAAATGAGAGAAGTTACATTTATACTTTTATAGTTGTACAACAAAAGATAATTAAAAACTGATGAAGAGATCATACGAAATTAATATCTTCACTAACCCTGCTTTTATACTCCCCATGTTCTTTGCCGATATTACTTTTTCTATATATTACTTGTATCATATGTTACTGGATACTACTCATAACTATTATTCATTGTCCCTGATTTTGTCATATCCTAAGTTAGTGGTATTTTTATTGCTGATTTTTGGTATAGACTTGTACTTTATGTTTATCTGTTAATCCAGTAATTTAGAGAGAACATACATGTCAATGTTTGCATAATTGACACTATGTTTCATCAATAATACATTTGCTTGCTATTATTATGTTTGTGTTTTCTCATCCTCTCGTAGATTTATTGAATAAACTGTAGGAAACATGCTGTATTGGAAAACTCACAATATTGTTTTCCAGCTAATGGTAAAGGTAAACAAAAGTCATAAACGAAGCTAGATCATTTCCGGAAGGACGTGTGTTGGTTGTGAGGGATAATAACATACATGTACACCATTAGGACGAGACGTAGTTGAGTTCAGAGTGTATGAAGAAAGCCATGATCCTTGTAGTTCAACTTTCAACAGTTACTAAATATCAAACGTTTGCTATGAGTCGTGCTTTCTCTAAATAAATGTTGATTATTTTTAGCATGTTCTCGGGGAAAATATGGACGCAACTGTTGGGATACATGCAATAATTGTAAACATCAACTGTGTAACCCAGTAACTGGAGAATGTAACGATGGCTGTACACCTGGGTGGAAGGGCTACAAATGTAATCAAGGTATTGAATAATGTATACAATACTTGAATGTTTTATTTTCTATCCACGAGATACCACAACAAATATAGATATTAGGAATTAACAATTAAAACGTACATTGTTATCACTTAGACTATATCCACCAGAAAACAAATACATCTTATTGATATTTAAACCTTTATCAAAGTAATGAATATAAGGGGGTGCGCAATAATTATGAAAAGGGGCTTTGAATAGGGATGGTGAACGATTTCACTAATATCAATAACATAAGATAACCACCTCAAACCTCAAAATAGTTTATACAAAAGTAGTCATTATTTTTGTGGGCATCTAATGTTTTTGATATTTTCAGAGTCGATACTGATTGTGTTATTTTGAATTGACTAGTTACATTTATTATTGTCATTCACAAATCTCTCTCTTTCATTATTGCTATGCTTTATAAATGCAGAGTGCAATCAAGGTACCTTTGGTGCAGAGTGCAAGAGTAGTTGTCACTGTTTAGATAAAGCCAGATGTAATGAAGTGAATGGAGAGTGTCCACGTGTTGTCAGAAAATACATGCATCCATTTTGTTGTCTAATTTTGTTTTCAAACATTTCTTGAAAAATCTGGAATGTTCCGCTTTTTCAATAACATTTAAATTACAATAGCGGCAACATCGATACCACTAACACTCATGATTCAAATAATATTGGCCATATATCCATATATATATATATAATAACGAAAGGTGTGTATTGACAGTTCGGATTTGGCACAAGGTAGACGATTGAGTCACTATTATATGTAATATGGCCTTGTATATTATCTAATGTTTAAAACAATGGTTGAAGCCATCGGCTCTGTTTAACAGAACTAATATTAAACATATGACAACTTCTGCTTCACGAATAATTCATGTAAAATGTTGACAATCATGGCGGTCTTTATAATAACGCTGTTTGCCCAGTTATATGTGAAGACTGACATATAATCCATATGTGGGAAAACTAACCGCCACGATATGGCTGAAATATTGTCTAATGTGGCGTTAAACACCATCACACAAGCAAACAAACAGTAGAAACATTAATATTTTATTACAGTTATACTTACAATGTAGAATATTTGATACTATTGTTTGTAAAGGACTCTAAGTGAACTTATATTTGGAATATAAACGAACAGGAATTTCTATCCAAAATGTTTATGGCGTTTTTACTGTTTATCTTCTTTGTCATATTTTAGTTCCTCCACAAACTCCCACAAATTTAAGCTTGGTTAGTTCTACTGAAACTAGTATATTGGTGGAATGGACTCCAGGCTATAGTGGTGACCACGAACAGACTTTCTATCTAGAATATCGAGCACGTAGAACAGAAACATGGTCCTTAAAGGAGATATCTCACAATACAAAACAGTTGACCACTCTGACCTACGTTCTTTCTGGGTTACAGGATAGTACATTATATGAATTGAAAATGTATTCGAAAAACATGTTTGGCAGAAGTTTAAGTACAGATACAGACATCATTCAGACAAGAGAAAAACAGGACAAAGGTATACAACTAATGCGCTATGGTTCATAAATATTTGAATAAGCTTGAGAAACAGACATTAACAACAGGAACTTCCTATTAATCAACATGCATTGTGCATACATGCAACATGCACTACCTATTAATCAACATGCATTGTGCATACAGTCGACAGGCACTATCTATCAATCAACATGTACTGCTTATGCAATCCACGGTCAATGCGTACACAATCAATATGCACTTTTTAAACAATCAACATCAATTGTGTAAAAAATTAACCGGAGCTATATGTACATGCAACATGGATAGTATATACAAGAAACAAGCACACTTATAATATAATACGATGAATATTGTCTATACATTATCAGTTTTGATATTGAAAAAAAGTATGGGTTACGGGTGGGGAAACGGGGGAGAGCAAAGGGTGGAAATAAGGGGAAAGTGCTTAGGGTGGGAAAAAGTTTCCTTCAAATTCACGATCGTTTATTTAACTGAACGGAATAAGCACGTTATCTTTCCTGAGGAGATGTAATTATATATCAGGAATCATAAATTATCATGGTTGTTGCTGATGTACGAGGATATATTATATTTCTTGTTTATTTTCAGTAATCCAAGAAACATCCTCAAGTAGATTTTACGCTGTTATTGGAGGAATGGCTGGTGCTATGACTGTTTTAATCATCACTGTTATCATCTTAGGGACTCTACTCTTTAGGGGAAACAAAGGTAGCATGTATCCTTCTTTTAATGTGACAATGCAAGGACACTTTATTTCTAAGCTTCAAGGCACATGTGATAAATGTAGCATACTGTTCCGATTGTTGAGGAACAATATCATGCATCCTATCCCCACTCCGCTTATTTGTTCTACAAATCGCAATTGATATGCTATGCTGTTCTAAATAAACGGGGTTTTATTAATGAAAGTCATAAATGAAAAAAGTTTTAGATTATAGATATTCTGAATTATGTCATCATTGCATGATTTCCATGTATCAACTGATTGCATGCAGATTATATGCCACTAATAAAACATAGATTATACATTGCTTTGTCGGTACCATCCCACGCCTTTGTACATCGGTACTTAACGACGGATATCATGAATTGCAAATGAGTAGTTTGTACCCTCCCAGCACCAAATATTGTGACTTCCTGTATGCATGTTTGGCTGTGGGCATCTTTTTAATAGAATATACATTAATTAAATATGCTATAAGAAAAGGCAAATTATACCAATACGTTATAGTAAAACTGCAGATGAAAAACATACACATGGCATACAAGTATAAAATATAAAAATACATATAATTAATCAACGTGAACAAACACAGAAATTAAAGATGATCATCACGGAGCCCACCAAAACCGGAACTGAACTCATGTTCTTCTTCGACTTCCGGAATCGGATCACCCCTTTTCTTCAAACCCTTCATGTGAAACTGTTATTGTAGAAAAAGCAAATGTGACACGCGCTTGTCCTCCCAAGGCATCAGTCAAGGTTCAATAAATGCCATAAGCACAAAGAGTCATCACTTCGAAAGGGTTGCGGTAGCGCCATGACTGTTATACAGTTATACAGAATATATTTGTCACAAATGACCAAGGATATGTTCTGTTTCTTGTCATCACAATCCGATTCTTTGCTAATTAATGACTTGTTATTGGTTTGTAGCCATAGTAACCGACCGGTGCCACTAGTAGAGTAGTGCAGCACCTGAGACCGGATGTTTTACTTTAGTGTAGTATTTTGAAGAGCATTGCTTGTTCTTTTGTCCATTTTCTTTTGGCCATTGACCTTTGGTTTCAGCTGCCTTTACGACAGCACAAGTATATCCGCAATCATCGTTGAGACAGAGACTGAGAGACGATTACTGTATTCATGATGGCATCAATAAAACTTCGATGTGAAGTCTTCAATTTAACTCTTATGAACTCTCCAATGAGTGCTACTTCAAACTTGATACACAAAAAACATGGAAAGTTTATAATTGAAAGGTTAGAGTCATCGCGTGTTCTGTCACATTTTAATCGGTGCTCACCGTCAATACGGTTGTTTCGAATCATGTCAATTCCGACCACCTTCCGTCTTATTCGTGTCTTGACGTCTGAAAGATAACGCAGACGACTTCCGGTGTGTATGCTATTACTGTGACAACGTCAGCATATCATAGTCGTAGATGCGGTAGATTATAAGTAATTGTAATATGGAAACGCCAATGAAACGGCTAAATAAATGCTGGTGTTCACTATGTCTGATTTCAGATATATATATATAAAGGCAAATCGTTTTCCTTTCATGATGCTGACAGCAGCAAATAAAAAAGGAAAGCAAATTTAATCTTAAAAAAGCAATTGTCTCTGCATTGAAGTCTTTGATACAAATAAAATAATTTAACTGATATCTGTCTTTTCAGAAAATGTTTAGATATTAAGTTGAGGATCGAATGTTAAAACGGCACATATCGATTGGAGTTTTTCTTTTGCACATTGACACCGGAAGTCCCGAGCTTTTCATTCCATCGAAATCACGTGATCTAGAGTATGAAAATAACACAATTTTGGCGGAATGGAAATGATTCGAAACAACCGTATTCAGCGCTAAATGTTATGTTCCCTACGGCTCACGTTCCGTTCGTGTTGTACAACAACTTGTTAAATGTGTTGTATTATGTTAACTACAATCTATGTGTGAAACGATGTTCAGTTTTAACTGATTTAAGATATGTAATGTCTGTATAGAGAATTATTATACTACAGGAATATGTTAATACAGGGAGCAGACGGTTCTCATACTTTAGTATATAGTTTTAAATTACATAAAGGTGACTTTTCAAAATAAATAGCTTTTTTTAAATATGAGCACATATTTACATGCATATTTTATGATTATTTCAAAATTTTACTCATCATTTTCTTTTCTGTTTTAACATTTTAATCTTGCAGGTTGGTCAGGTGGAACACGTAATGAAATGTCGAACATGTAATACATTTATTTCGTAGTATATATCGAGAAAGAGTGTAAATCAAAGTTCAATTCGCATCCATTCGCGTTCAGTCCACCATCTTTCTAAGGGGGTATAATTATTATTTAAAACAAACAAATACTATATCACTGACCTTGCATTTCGTTGTCGACCAGAAAAAAATGTCAAAGTAATTTCGGACGAAGACAGAAAATGTTAATTACTTTCAATATAATTCGATCGGCTCAAATTGGCACTTGACATTGAATGGCCGTTCCGAGCGCACTTTAATACACTGACTTTATAATATTAATAGTGCTTTATCAAGCATACAATCATACTAAGTGCTGTGATAAACATTAATAACTTGATTATTCTTTTGACTTATATAATTTTTGTTACTCCGTTTTATTTACAGTTTTCCTTGACATATTTTGTTAAGCGAATAAAACAGAGAATATTTAGAAATATATCTTTTAAATTAATTGCCTTTTCTCGATTTACTCTTTGTTGCACATTCATCTCAACTTTTGGAGGAGCCATCGTGGCCGTGATCGTATGGTAGTTGGATTTACAGCTAACTATGGAATCAGTGCCTATCGCCACTGGTATTTGAGTTCGAATCTTGATCAGGTCGATGTGAACAACATCTTCTGATAAAGTGTTGGTGACTTGCGACAGGTTGGTGGTTTCTCCGGGTCCTCAATTTTCCTCCACATTTAAAACTGACCGCCACTAAATACCTGAACTATTGTTGAGAGTGGCGTTCGTCATCAACAAACAAACACATTTTGGCCTTCACCTTGAATACCTCAATACAAATATTTTCAGTGAGTATGGTAAAATCAATAATTTGATCTTAGTCCGACTGAATTTAACTCACGCTATATACATTTAACATTTTCTACATGTCGAGTGGTGGCATATAATTGAAGTTTTCAATCATATTTATTTTGTTTAAATATAATGTTATATATTAAATAGATCGGCTAATAATGACGGAATGTCTTCTCTAAGCCGAAAAACCAATGACATGTACGAAGACATCAGAGAGGGTACGAGTGATGCGAGAAATGAAGGTAACAATTACAACATGCTTCTACATATATCAAGAACATTAACTATGATAATATTTGAAGCACCAGTCTGGTATTTATACCATTCTATTCAATAATGTATGTCCTAAATCTAACATTGCAATACACGTAGTCATTCAAGGCATGTGTATTATTTTCATTCCCGTGTAACCGTGACATCTCCATAGAACTTGTTTAACCTAGCTAAGTACATCTATCAAGACAGGCAACGTGACCTGTCATGTATACATGCGTATTGGGCGTATATTTTTATACTTTTTGCCTCTTTCGACGATTTTCGATTGCATTATGGATCTGTTCCGAAATTGTCACATTTTTTTTTCGCAATTGTATCTAATAGTTTTTTTTAGCAGTACCTTATTCTATGCATGTAGACCAACTCCATACAAACCAACATTCGTGATAGGATATTAAAGAAAACAATGTCATATGTTAGTCTGTGTTGGAGACATATTCAAAACCAGCTATAATCTCATACACAAGTTTCACTAAGCAAAACGGCATGAGTTGGATAGCAGTTAACGTTCTCGCCTGGTTAAATCGAAGCCGGGTCGTGTCAATCCAATACTATAAAATAGGTATTTACTGCTTTCCGCTAAAGATGCAGCATTTAGAAGCTAGAACCAAGACTGGTTGTCTCGAAATCAGGATACGACATGCTTATCAACAGACTGGAGGTGAAGTGAGCTATCACTAAGAAGATCCAATTAAACGTGTTCGTCTGGTACAAAGCTGACCTTTCAACATCATTTCATTAAATTTAATTTGTCCTCACCACGATATAGCTGAGTTGTTTTCTCTTTCATTTGTTGTTAAATAACAGTAACTGGCCCGTTAAGTAAACATTACAGTATCTATTGGCGGTGTGTCACAACATTTAGTCAGACACTCAAACAGGAAAGACATCATGATCAATGACTGTTACTTAGTATTCAGAATTAGATGTTAGATTATCAAACAAAGGAACAGAAAATCAACACATTACACTTAAATAAGTTTCTTCGGAATTCACAAACCATGCATGGAGTAATCCACGTTTCCTTGCAAATTTCGCTGTAAAAATATTAAAAGTACGTTTGTTTGTTATTAGCTCAGACATCTGGTAATTTGTTTTTCCGAATTGCCTCTATTCCTTTTGATATCTGCTGTATTAATTCATGAAGTGATAGGTACATCATTGCTTGATCAGTTGAAATATGTCACTGACACAGTTTTTATCAAAGGAAGGAAACAGTATTTTTATTTTTCTTCTAAAAACTCCACCTCCATCTCTGATATTGAAATAAGTGGTGTGCTAAATTATCACTATTTTATTAGTTTTCACTTCTAAGTCTAATAGTGATATAGTCACTTGGGTTTGACAGAATGAGTTTCCACGTAGTAAATGGAATGGAATGGGAAGGACAGGAAGCTTCACATTACTTTACAACTACATATTTGCTCTTGTATACTCCTGACAACATACCATATCGTGTACTTTCTATTTATTACTTTTTCTCAATTTTCAGATCTACAGAAGAGAGGTGGAAATACGTGAGTATCTAAAGACATCATTTTGCTATGCATAACACAAAGTTAATTGTAAAGAAATTCCGAGGCAAATATATTATTTCTACCAGGAACAAAAATATAACTGGTCAGCAGAAAATAATTCGATTTTCTTGAAGAAAAGAAAATGTCTGCTAAAAATAGAATATGTATTACTAACCTTGTTTTGTGGTACAATCATATTATTACTATCCGACAGAATTCAACAAAATAGCTAATATATGATCCATTGTATTAGATCATCATAATTGTTATATATTAAAGGTGGATACCTACAATTATTTAATCGTATAATCATTTACGATTAAAAGAATAAGAAATCATATGTTTGAAATATCAAAGGGTTAGGGTTATGGTTCTTAACGCCACTGTCATCAATATTTCAGTTATATCGTGGCGGTCAGCTTTATTGGAGGAGAAAAAACACCGAGCTGTCGCAAGTTACTGTCAAAATTTATCACATAATGTTGTATCGTGTACACCTCGCCATGAACAGAATTCGAACTCACAACATCAGCGATGATAGGCACTGATTACACGAGTAGTTGTAAACGAAACTACCATACGATTACGACTTGAATTATTATAATCAATAAACGTATTTACTGGTGAAAGATATAGCAATCATTGTCTATAGTATTATACATCTGAGATTAAATTATAAATGCATTATATTCAACATTGTGACAATGGTTGTTATACAACCATCTTACATGTCCACATTATTTCAATGAGAAGAGAGATTTGGACACATACAAAAATAGTTCAACCCACTACTGTTTATTGAAATGTGTGTACCATCCCGTAAGATTGAGTGGTCGTGTACGTATACATGTGTAAGGGGCATCCATTTTACCTTCTGCTTCTACAATGGTCTGGTTTGAATCTTAATTTCTTCAGACTTTCTGATACTTGTTTCAATTTGACTGCATTGTTTTTACTTTATTCATTTTAGTGGAATTTATACATTTGAAGATATTTGTCAATTCTACTGTGTATGTTTATACTATAAAATACGACTTCAACTATGCATTGTAGTTCTACAGCGACTTACGAAATATTAGCTATGCAAGACATTCCAAATACCTATGGAGGTTTATCAAGTGAACAAGGTACGATGAATTTATTATCTTAATTCGTTTCGTAAAACAGTATGGAGGGTGATTTTTGTTATTAACCGAAGTCTCTCAGTAACAATCGTAGGTTTTCCCAACAAGTCTATATAAAGTGCTTTAACTTTATGCATGTAATTTCAAAGACAGTGTTGTGGTATTTCTGTTTGTTGCCATTTGCTACGGTGTGAAATATTATTTTATTTCTATTCTACGATGCAATAGGATATGGTAAAAGGATGGTACAATAACTATTTGAGACTTGTGTCCGAGTGCGCGATTAAGCGAAATATATCAACCTAGCTTGCTTACATCTGATGGTACAATAACAGTTGAGACATTACCATATGACTTGGGTATAACTAATGTACAGCAGAATATATCTAACCAAAACATGCAATAAAACAATTTGCTCTTTGAACCAAAAGCATATAACCAGGGCCGGTCTTAAACCAATTGGACCCATTGGAACCATTTCACTATTGTCCTTTAATTATCTACTCTCGGCTGTTCAAGCACACACAACAACACACTGCAAGTTTTACAGAGAACAGTATTGTATCTCGCAGCTCTTGAGGCCTGTCATACATAAAGCCACATTTACTTTTAGCCACACAAATGGCATGTTGCATACTGTTTTATTTATCAGAATAAATCTAACAAAAACATGCAATTACGCGATCACTTTTATAAAACAATTTATCTTTGAACCAAAAGCACATAACCATGGCCGGTCTTAAACCAATTGAACCAATTGGAACCAATTTGCTTTTGTCCTTTAATTATCTCCTCTCGGCTGTTCAAGCACACACAGCAACATACTGCAGGTTTAACAGACAACATCATTAGGCCTCGCACATCCTAAGATTGGCCATGTACATAGCCACATTTGCTGTTAGCCACACAAATGACGTGTTGCATACTGTTTTATTTATCAGCATTTTGAGTGTAGATGTGGTCAAATATTGCTTAATCATATAAAATTTTTCAGAACAAAGACAGTCTGAATCGTAAGTATATTAATGAGACAGTCGCTGTCTTGTAACCTTTTTACCTTCTTTATATACTGATTGTTGTTACGCTCTATCTCAGTAAATATATAATATTGTTCAGCTCCGACAAGAGACGATAACCAATAAGATTGGTCCTCTTTTACAGAGTGTATGACACTTAATGAGACAAAATGGATTTAAATAAACCACCAAACGGTATGATAGCATGCTTCAAATATAAACAATATTTTACATTTTATAACTGCCTAATAGTCAACTATATGTAAACTATGACAGTACGGATACTTAACTGTCTCACAGCATGTGTTGTCAATGACAATGGCAAAATCTATTGCACAATGGGATGGGTTTACATCAGAGTGGTATATAACAATATAATCTACTGCCGAACGGTTTACAAATTTTGCATAGGCTACATGTATCACAACAATATATTATATTGTCGAACGGCTTTCCAGCTTGCATAGGGTACATGAATAACAACAACACAATCTGCTGTCAAATGGCCTCCCAATTTTGCAAAGGCTACATATATGACAACACTACAACTGACACCCAGTGGCATCACAATACGCAAAATAAACAAATGATAAGCCTGAGAGAGATTGAACCATAGCTTTTTAGCTTTTAATTTTAATAAATTACATTAGTTAAATACAACAATATTAACCATGACAACAATACATTCGACTCTCAGACGAACGGTTTCATGGGTCATTTTAACGATATAGCAATTATCATTAAAATTGGGTATTTTATGTGTTTTTCTGTGATGTACCATTATTTTATATTGTTATATTTAGTTTTGTTAATACAATGTAGTGTATATTATATAACAGAACAACAGAACAGTATGAAACGCTGGGTGAACAGGATAAAACTAATGTTTATGAAGAGATAAAGAACAAGCAAGGTAAAAAGAAAGACATTACTCAAAGTAGATTACACAAGATTTGTCTGTTGGTGTGTTTAGTACATGGTGTTACCTGATGTTAATGATATAGTTGCATGACACAATCAATTAACATAGTTACATATTGTGAGGTTTGAATTAGAAATATACAATTCGTTTCATAAAGCAAATCAGGTCTATATTAAATATTCCATCCAGCTAAAATATTGCACTACATGCTACATCTACTTACCTAAATGAATCTAATCACCAAACATTACCGCACTAAATATGAGGTAAGAAAACTTGCGAAAACTTTGTGTAATCATGTGTCTATACCTCAGGTGATGGACTATTAGTCGCCTAGGATATCATCTGTCCAGTAATCAGTGTTTCGACATATTCGAATTTGGCTATCTGCTTAGACCCTTTTGTATTTTTTTTAACTCCCAAAGATTTTTAATTTATTTTGCTTCCAAATATTTTGGCTTTGAGGGTACATGACATCTGATGAAGGTAATTCCAGAAACACCAGCAAACTTGATATCTACGGTTTTAGTTCAAGCTCAATGGGATAGACATGATCAACAAAATGACCAAACTAATGTTTTTTCTCCAAACTTGGCAAGTATTTTAAGGGGTCTATTGTCCACTAGATGAACTTCTAGTTGTAGATAAACTTGCCTTATTAAGGGCTTGTTGTCCACAAGTTGAACCTCTAGTTGTAGGCACACTTGCCTTACTAAGGATTGGTTGTCCACTAGTTGAACATCTAGTTGTAGTCACACTTGCATTATTAAGGGGTCTGTGGTCCACTAGTAGAGCCTCTAGTTGCAGTCACACTTGTCTTATTAAGAGGCTGTTGTCCAATAGTTGTGGTCACACTTGTCTTATTAAAGGATGTGTTGTCCAATAGTTGTAGTTACACTTGCCTTATTAAGGAGTTTGTTGTCCACTAGTTGAACATCTAGTTGTAGTCACACTTGCCTTATTAAGGGGTCTGTGGTCCACTAGTAGAGCCTCTAGTTGTAGTCACACTTGTCTTATTAAGGGGTTGTTGTCCACTAGTTGAACCTCTAGTTGTAGATACACTTGTCTTATTAAGGGGTTTGTTGTCCAATAGTTGTAGTCACACTTGTCTTATTAAGGGGTGTGTTGTCCACTAGTTAAACCTCTAGATCTAGTTACACTTGTCTTATTAAGGGGTTTGTTGTCCACTAGTTGCACCTCTAGTTGCATACACAATTGCCTTATTAAGGGGTTTGTTGTCCACTAGTTGAACTTCTAATTGTAGTTACACTTGCCTTATTAAGGAGTTTGTTGTCCACTACTTGAACATCTAGTTGTAGTCACACTTGTCTTATTAAAGACTGTACAATATAATGCTACTCTGTTGTTATTGATATTTTGTCTTCTTCATTTCAGAACCAGAAGACAGAGAACACATGAATCTAAAAATATAGCCTTTCTACTTTAAGTTAAACAGATAATTTATTATATGATTATAAGTTTGTTTTGTTTACGCCATAAGCTGGGTGAACATGCGAAAAATGACAATGACTGAAATCAGAAAACACTGTTGTTTTGTTTTGATTCTAGTCTATATAACCACTCCTGTTATTTTATTCAGTATTATCATATTTTTGTTGTGTTGTACATACTTAGTTATATATATAGCTGTACAATGTTGCTGTGAAACACTTAAGCAAAATATGTAATTATTAAAACAGGAAACCCACACTTGTTGTACTTCCTTGTTTCTACTTTCGTGGTTTGATTTATTTGATGAATCAGCAATAGTATTCGAGTATCGATTTTGACTCATTCCTCAATTTTATCTATTGAATGTTATAACTTTTCCAAGAATTAGTTTATTTATCGCAATTTTCAATTTCTTAAAAACATAAATTTTAAATTAAAAAAATGTTTTTTGTTTAAGTTCATTTTTGTAAAATGAAAAAAAAAGTGTTTACTTATGTTGTTATAATAACTTGTAGTAAATATATAGAGTTCATTTTGTCTTTGTGTGTTTGTATGCATGTTCGTACCTCTGAATCAATGTATGGATGAACACTTTGTAGTAGATAAAAATGATAATTCCATTTTGATTTGAATATTACTGTTTTTTTATGCCTGCATTTCATTGGACGAAACATCAAGCACTAAATTACTTACACAATGCTAATACCACTCTGTTAACGGGTATTTTTTTAATAAGTTTTGAAAGCAACAAAGTAAGACTGAATCAACTAAGAAAACAAAATTACTGTAAATGGAGAGTTTGGAAACTCCGAGAAAAGATTAATGCTGATGTTATTCACAAGTTAGCAATGTCACTCAAGTAAACGGACCACACAATCAACTAGAAACACATGTATCATGGCATCTTTAAACATTTGATTCTCTTCAAATCATAATTAAATAATTCAAAATGTGAGTTTTCTGTTCCCCTGACTTTGATTGAAAGATTATTATTGTTTTATAAATAAGGATAATAACAATATTACCGAACTCCGAACAATCTTCCAATGGGAAGGTCAAAACTCATAAGTATATAAACAGTCAAAATCAGTCAACAACCGGAAAACTGGGAAAACCATTTTATCTGAAGCGAATGTTTGCTAAAAATAGTGCCGGTTTCATAGAGTAAACCTTCCCCATAGTAGATTAACCCCCCCCCCTAGAAGATTTACTATATAGTAAACATTCCCCCATGTGGGAATGTTTACTTTAATGTATTTATTCCGCATAGTAAATCTTCCTACCAACAGTCAAGTTTTCCAAATACTGCAAAATGGCTCTGTATATATTTTTTTTTAATGCAAAGCATGTGCTTTTTTACCTTTTAGCCGGATATAATTATTAATGGTAACAATTAAAATTAACACGATTAAAGTGCTAAATTCCGAATCAATAGTAATTATCCGGATTAAGGGGGAACATTTACTATATAACAAAATATCCGGGGGATGATCAGCTATGGGTGTGGGAATGTTTGCTATATAGTAAATTTTCCCACGTGGGAATATTTATTATATAGTAAATATTCCGAGGGGGTTGTTTACTATATAGTAAACATTCCGAGGGAAGGTTTGCTATGCGGAAGGCTTACTATGCGACACCGGAAACAAATGTCTGACTCTTGAACATTGTCATACAGTGATTAAAAATGCCTTAAAAAGTGTTATTGTTATCCCTAGGTGGAATTAATAGAATTAAATACGATTTTATATTAGGTTATTGATGTGTAAACTCACAAATGTTTTACAAAATTGTTCGTACTTTTTTCAGTTTGTGAGTGCCACGTCCAGCTTTAAGCATTGATAAACTCCTTTAAAATCGTATATGATCCTATCATGAACACACTTACGTTTTTAGTGGGTAAGCAATTGTTGCTTAGCTCAAAATTAGCAATGTTTCTGCTATATCATTGTGGGCACGAATACATTTCAATTAGATTATGCTATCCCGGACTAGCGTCGAAAACAAACACTATCTCCAAGAATAAGAATTATAAGGATTAAACACCGCGTTTTTAGGATAATATGTTGTTGTCCTTAATAATTGCAAACACATCTGGTCTTGCAATTTTATAACGCATTTTAAGGAATTCAATGTTAGCAAATATCGTTATATCACAAAGGAAGCAGGGAATGCTCAATAAAGTAGGTCTTTTCACCAAATAATTCGAACCGTTTATGCCAGATTTGACTTCTCCACCAGGGCACCTGAGTTCGTCCACTGTTTTTAGAGGTTTGTGGTGTACAATCTTTAGGTTTTCGTGGACTGATTTGTGTCACTTTTTATCCTTGGTCAGTGTATTTTCTCTCCTTCTTCGACTTACGGTTTCTGATTATACACTGTATTATCGTCAAACTTGTCTTGCGTCAAATAATTTACCAGCAAAAAGGATATTACAAATAACGTTTATATTGGACAAACGGTTTTTTTCAGAATGAAAACACATCTGACTGTGTGAATTACAATTCTAATATTATGCAGAACAAAAGTAGCCCCCGACAATATGATATGATATTCCCGCTCATGAGCGCATTAACCGATTATATGAAGTTGTTGATCCTCCAACACTCACTCTCAGATGTTCGTTATTCTCAACATTAATAACTAAGAACAAGCGTTCCTTAATTTTGCTACATATTGCATATGCACGCACGTACATTCGTCTTGTGCTGGTACTAACTTTACATTTACAAGCGGAGTTTGTTTTTGAGGCATGCAGAAGTGAGATATCGACTCGGTGTTAGCAATGAACACGAAAATATCAAATTTAGTGCACACGACGAGTTTCTGGAATACACTTCATAAGTTACGCTCAGAGACAAATGCTTTAATATACAGAATGTGCGATACAATTATGATATATATATATATATATATATATATATATATATAAAATAAGGGTGAAGAATAACGGAATCCTCTTCAAATTTTCATATTTTATTAACCACAAGTACTTTCACTGCTTGTACAGATCTTCAGGTGGATTTGTTTATAAATAACAATACAATTTATTATTTTTCATTGTAATTAGATTTCATTGATTGGAGGAATTTGTGACACGTGATAAAATATATAAACACGTTTTGCATGCTACAATAAAATTGTAAGCCTCATGTTTCCTAAAATAGATTCGCATTCAAATATCTCCGCCAACATCCGTGCTATACGCGATTTATCAATGTATTTTCCAAAATTTCAACAAATTTCATGAAATTTCAAAAAGTTCAACAAATAATAACAAATGAAATTAAAAATGTTTTTTTAAAGTTCAAAATTTTCAAAAAATTCAAAATTTCAAAAAACAAAATCCAAATTTTTTATAAAATTTCAAAACTTTCAAAAATTTGGTAAAATTTCAAAATTTGGAAAAAAAATTCAAAATGATAAAATTTTCAAAAAATTTCAAAAATTTCAAAGTTTTCATAAAATTTAAAAATCTTAATATTGAAAAATGATAAAACAATTATAGTCTATCATTTCAGTCAATACATGGATTTATAGACCTAAAAATATATATCTAACTCGGACTTCGTCCTCGGTCAATATATATGAATAGGTCTATAAATCCATGTGTTGACCTCAATGGAAGGCTATATTTGTATACTATTGACGTAAGCAAACGTTTGACGTTACAATACGAAACAATAGAAATAACGGGAGTTAATATATGTTTCATAAAAAAGTAATAGTGCAGGAAATTACAAAAATTATTATTTATCATTTAACGAAGGTTTCAGAATGTTGATAAGCTGTTCCTCTTTGAGTTTTCTGTAGCTATCGCTATCAACATTAATTTTATAAATTGGAAATATTTTTAAAATTCCGTCAGAGCATTCCTGAAAATGTTTGTTTGCTCTTATGATAGGAAGTTCTTTATGTATAGTTTATTGTCTATGGAGTGTCATGGTCCTCAATTCGTTCTTTGTCTCACCGACATAAAGTTCCTTACATTTGCTGCATATAGCTCAATAAATTATATTTTGTGATTTACAGGACATGTCTTGATGAACTGTGAATTTTCTTCCATTTTTAAATGTTATGTGGCTTCCTTCAATTAAATTCGGACATGTTTTACAACATTTGTCGCCACACTTTTTAACGGACGGTTTAGGTGGATCAAACTCAAATTTAGAAGAAGATAGTATACGTTTTAAATTCATTGGTTGCCTCTTGCTGTTAATGATTTTCTTGTCGGATAATATTTTATTCATTTTCTGGCTAGAGCGTAATGTGGGTTCAACCTGTTTGAACAATTGAAATATGTCAAAATTTCTAGGGTTATATGTAGTTACAAATGGAATAACTGATCATATAGGATTGTTACCAGAACAACACATTAAATACAAAACAGAGACTGTTAAATACAATCAAACTACGTATACATGTTTGAAACGCATGTCACTAAGGCCCAATGACATTCTTCTTGATCTTTATGCATAATATATTTATTGATCGTGATGCAAATATTCTCATAGCCAAGTTTTTTTTTAATTTGTATTTCTAATATTGGTATTACAGTGAGTGCACACAATTGTCCGTTAATCCGATTTTCCCTATATAATTCCTAAAAGAAAACTTATGTAGCGAGCCGGGTGTCTATTGAAAATGATATGATCAAGTAAATTAAAATAATTGAGAAAATAAACTGTCAGAAAGGGTTCGTACCTAAGTTACTTCTTAGGGTTCGAGATTTATTGTGTAAAATGAGAAGAACCTATCCAAATTAATTGTATTATTTTAAAATAGTAGAAAGTTGATTGTCTCAATTTTGCTCAGTAAGCGAACACTATATGCTCGTCTTATGTCTCAATTTTGCTCAGTAAACTACAATTATAACAATAAATAGAATGTTGCCTCACTTTGAGCTATTCAACGATCAGTCGTTTTATCAGAATAACAGGCAAGACTTATGCAGTCACTTCTGCTATTCTGTAAACCCTGATGTCTTGTTTTAGCTCAGTTAAGCTCAATATACAATGTACCTATTTAATCTTTCTAACTTCTCTCAAATGGCACAACACGAATGCAACGATCGCGGCATTTTGACCGCCTTATATACTCTCAAATTTACTCAGGATCCTCTAATTAATCGATCACTTCTATGTAAAAACCCGAGAATTCTAAAAAGGGATTTCCAACTTTTCAAATACAACATTGACGTAATGGAAAAATACGCTTTCAGTAAAGTGTTCATTTTATTTCACTACACTTATACAGATATCATTTCTTGGTCAATCTTGGCGAACTTGTCGCTCACAAACCCAACAGTTTTTCCAAATTAACATATATTTTGCTGATACTTTGTATGAAATAATAGAAAAATACCACAATGTCTGAACAATTTCAAAATGAAATATCAAAATCGTAGAAAGAGGCAAAATCGATACCCTAACACAAATACATGACCCCTCACTTTCCAGACACTTCAATAAAAAGTGGCGGGGATAAACTAGTCTTATGTACCCAAACCTCACTCGGAGTGAATTTACTCTTAATATATATTTTATTTGTACACTTTTTTTTAAAGTTTAAAGACCCCCCGAGTCATTACTAACATTACTAAGTTATCGAACTGATTTGTTGAAATTTGTCTATAAATTGTTTTGCAGACTTTCATCAGTAATGGGGTATATATTTATTTGTATATTATTCACATTTATTCCTGTCTCCTCGGAACCTGATAACTGCCTGTTTACACCACACAGTTCTCTATCGTGCCTAGAATACTGGGTTCCACCTGGTGTCAAAAATGGTTGTATAGAATCGACAGAAGGGCTTGAATTCGATGGCTGCCTCGCCATCTAAATGGAGAAACATTGATTAATCTCCATCACAGAGGTACAAATGTAAGTTCTTAGATTACACACTACGTGATTGCCTATATTAGAGTTGTCAATTCTTCCGGAGCATTTTGTCTAACTGCTGTTTATTATTCCATTTGTCTACGATGCAAGCGAAAATATATTGCTTAATCCTCGAAATAATTTGGTTTTACTGCCACGATATAACATAAATAAGTGGCGTTGTGCACCATAACCCCTAACCCTCGAAATAGTTTACGGCTATGAGAATTAAATTTTACCACACTTTCTATAATATTTCCGCTAAGATGAGCAACACGGTTCCAATATACAGATCCTGGATCGTTTAAGTTAACAGATATTTCGTATCGTTTGCGTTTTTCGTTCGTTTCGTTTGCGTGTATTGTTCGTTCGTTTTTCGTTTTTCCGTTCGTTTGCGCTTCGTTCGTGTAATTGGTTCGTTCGTTTCGTGTATCGTTCGTCAGTTTAATTAGACGAACGCACGAAACGAAATACGAACGAACGATACACGAAACAAAATAAATTGTGCATTAACAATTCATAAACACAATTAAAATATATACCCATTGGAAGCATTCAAACGAGCATATGCGCAAAGTTAGAGGGTGTGCGATGTTACCAGACTGGACTATTTTATTAATTATTTTAAGGGAAAACATATTTAATAAATGCATTTTTCTCTATAATTTACTCTACGGACAAATAAACAAGAAATCATCTACATGTGTAACATCTACATGTATCCTCGTGTATTGTGTTTTCGACCTACTAACATATTTCCGGTGATTTCTCTTGTATCTAGTTGAAACCAGACATACCTTTTATTCTAGAGTTAGTAAGTACTTTTGCGCATAATATCATATTAGTAAAATAAAATTTGCTCATAAGTTAGTTTTTAATTCGAGTTCAGAATACCTACGACACTTTTGTTTACAAAAAAATGACGTCTTGTGTTTTCGACCTATCTAATAAACCGACCCAAACTCGGTAAGGATGAGATGTACAAATCCGGAATTGCTTGTGATTTGATGCCAATATTTATTGCATACGATTTTATATCCAACTTGTTTATTTTTTTCATAAAAGGGGAGGAATAAATAACTAAATGCTATAAATAATGTAATCAAGGTTTTATTATATCTTCACAACATCCACACCAACTCTTCCTGAAACTCTATCTAACCGTGTTGATTCTATAGGGATTACATACACTTTAGAAGCTTTGTACACTCTCATATTCTTATTTAGAATCTTCGATAACGCAGTGTGTAGAGATATTGGGGAATATTGTCTATAATCCCCATCCTAAATTGCTGTTTCTAAACGAAAAAAAATATTAATACCAAGTAAAACCTGTAAGGTTCATCCAATTTTCCGTATCTAAAATATATTTTTGTATGACTTCTGACCGCATGACAATTACGTGACTGAATAACAGAGAGTTGAACTAGACATAATTAATAACATCAACCATTATTCTTGGATAGTTATTGATCTTGATAAGATTCTTTCAGAAGAAAGAAAAGGCATTAGTGAAACTTGCAAAAATACACTATCAAATGAAAACAATGTTTGTACTTATATCAACTAGCTTTATTTTCAGCATCGTTGCCACACGTGTTTCTGTTTGTTGTTATATATCTAAGTTTAGCAGCCAACCATGACGTCACGATGTCATGCGCTAAATATAGGAAGTAAATAAACATTAGTACGAAAACATAAGACGGTCGAAAACATGATACGAGGCGATATGTAAACAAACGCCTCTGGCAGTTTCACCTGGGAGATTTACGAAAGCGCGGATTGGCATATCAAAAGCGCATTTTTTTTATTACGAAAGCGCAAATTTTTTTGTTTCAAAAGCGCGGATTTGATTTTTTATAAAATCAGGATTTACCTGTAAAATGTATATAAAAACCGCGGTACAAAGACTGAGCAATAGATCGTAAGTCCTTCGATTCTAAAGTATGATCATCGTATAACTTTGGAGGGTCTTGCTGTCAGGTCGTCACAAGCTCTCCGTTTCACTTGTACACATAGCTGTTGTCGTTCGCTCTTTTTCTCATTGTTATCATGGCTATGCTCCATTCTCACTGGAATAAGTGGTGTCATTTGACTGTCTGGATGTACATTTAAAAAGTAAAAGTTTCTAAAACATCTGGTTAAAAGGTAAAACCAACACTACTCAATGCGAATACTCAGGTGAGACTAAAATTGTCAACAGGTAAGACCAGGTAATTAGTTACAGGTAAGTTACATATAAATGAACACTAATGCCCCCGCGCTTATGATGACAGGAAGTCCCGCGCTTTTCATACACCGTTAAAATTTCAAATCAGCGCTTTTGTAAAACGCCCACATGCACTACAGGTGTGAAATGTCAACTCTTAATTTCATTCTAATTAACAATTATAAGACCTTTTGAAGTCACACATCTCTCGGACTGCTTGACCGGGAAAATAACTGATCCACCTATGTCTGGTTTTCAATACAGAATCCGAATAATTATATAAATATAAATTTTGTATAATTATATAAATATAAAGTCATATTTGGAAGTCAAATATATGAGATTTAAAATTTAATAATAAATATAATTATTAAACACATTGATAATATAAACTATTTAATATAAATTGTATTATCCAATTATTTACCGACTAATTTATCATTTATATATATCAATTGCGTATAAAATATAAGATTAGTTAATAACATCAATTTGCACAAAAGTCATTCAAATAATAACACGATACTATAAAACAAGTACAACGACTATAATGGTTTAATGTGAATTAGGTAGATACCCATTGATTGTAACTAGAAAAATACGTATTTTAAAGTTTTGGTTGAAATTATTAAATGCCAATAATTGTATTCTGAAAGGTTGTTATGGATTTTTATATGATATGTGCTTAAAAAATCCACACAATATGAATAACTGGGTTTGTAATATACGTAAAGAATTATGTAATATTGGTCTAAATGATTTGTGGTATTCACAAGCAATGCTGTCTAAGAATGTCATATTTTTAATTAAACAAAGACTGCTCGATATCGCAAAGCAAGAATTTGATGCTGGTAAGTGTTTCATCAAAATGTTATTTTTATCAGTATATTGTTACAAATGTGTGCTTACAAGAAAATTTATGCAAACCTATACCAGAACTGTACGAAAAATGTATAGTTAAAATTAGCTTGTCATCACATAAACTTGCAATCGAACAAGGAAGGTATAATAAAACTAACAGAAACAGAAGAACCTGTAAATTGTGTACAAATGAATTTGAAGATGAAATGCATTTTATTTTATTATGTCCATTATATGTAAATTTACGAAAACAATTTATCAAATCGTATTACTGGAAAAAGCCGTCTGTTTATAAAATGTTGCAACTATTAATTGTAACCAATATCAAAGAATTATGCAATCTTGGCAAATATATTTTTAATGCTACAAAACTCAGAAATGTCTGGCTATGGAATTTCTAAAACATATAATAACTTTATTTTCAAACTTCTGTCTTAATCATTAATGTATGTTTATTTATTTATTTTTTTTTTTATTTATCGTATATGTATGTTTATTTTTGTGTTATAACCATTTATTATATTGTATTGTATCATGATCTGATGAATTATTTATTGTATATATGTATGCCTATATGTTGTATGACATTGGTACATAAAGATAATAATATTGTACTTCTATAGAACGTATGCATAAAGCTACTTAAGTTAAGATTTCACTTAGAAAACACTTAAGGTAACGCCGCCCCTTTTACTTAAGTGGTATGCATAATACTACTTAAACTAAGAATTTCCTGAGCAAAATCTTAGTTTTAAATAGCTCCGCCCATTCCACTTAAGTCGTATGCATAAAGCTCCTAAAATAAGAATATACTTAAGTTTTCACTTAAATCTAAGGTACCTATTGAGGTATCTTAAGTATGTAAAATGCAGCGACTTCGAACCAATTAACCACGAAAAATTGTCAATATCGTGGATATTCATATTTAAATGAATAACGGATGGGTATATTGTCCGAAATATTTGTATTGGCTTTAATTATTAATTAATTCATATCTCAACAGAAAGCATACGTAACTTTTCTGGGGCAGTTTACTTGATTTATTGCGTCAAAAATATCAATATTCGTTGTTGGAACCACAAGTCTTGTTTTTTTTCAAATTAAAAATGTGCACGTACCTGTACATACACGCATAGTATCTTATAACTAGCGTGAAATTCATGCTATGTAACATTTTCATTGATTCTTTGTACAGGTCTGCCCATATAAACTCATTTTAAAATTAAAATTGTCACGTACAATCTTTCACGTTAACCGATATGGAATGCTAGAAGTTAGGAGGGCTATGAGAAGGGAACGTATCTTTAGAGATAGAACTAATCCATTAGAAATATATGATGATTTGGAATTATTTGAAAGATTTAGATGTAATGAAACTTCAGTTTTTGCATCAGCATATATATTGTTCCATTTTTACTGTATTTCTTTGAGGTCTTTTTTTACTGAATTTTCCGGCATTAATTATATTTGCAATTTCCTGCCATGCCCTATTTTTGTCGTCAGAAGTTATCGATGAGGACAACTTTGCTTTTAAAATAGCCTTTCTTCTCTCGCACTCCTCCAACAATACAACTGTTTCTCTATCTGTCCAATTTGGCTTCCTTTTAGACATTGTTTATTTTCAACTGTCACGAATAGTAATATTCAAACACACCCGACCTTGAATGCTTAACCGCACAAAGAAATAAAAGCGTGCATCATATATGTATTGAAAAATTAAAGCGACATTACCAAGGATGAATAAATATAATATTAAACGGTAACTGAAGAAGAGTTCCGATAATTTCCACTTAAGGTTTCCTTAGTTAAAGGGGAATTTGCGGTAGTGGCTACCGCCAAAGTTTGTGGGCGGAGCTTATCAGCAAACATCACCGTTGATATGAACAGCATATTTATGAAACTGTATGTCACATGACCAACGTGACCAAGGTCACATACCTCAGAAATTTGAAGTATTTTTTGTAGGTTTTAGACTGATGAAGAATATTATTTTTAATAAGACTAAAAGTTTCTTAGGGAGGAACACTAGTGACCATGCCTGTCAAATATTTTGTACCAAAAGTAACTATGAAACTGTGTATTATTGATTTTTCCTCCTCGAGATGACCGTGGCCAAAATAATTAAGAAACTGAATGTTTGCTCCGCCCACAGCTATTTATACCCACGCTTCCGCTTTAAGTAAAACCTTAAGTAGTTATGTGCATACTACTTAAGATTATCACTTAACTAAGGGATTCCTTAGTGAAATCTTAGTTTAAGTAATACTTAAGTTAAGATGTTGTATGCATACGGGCCCAGGGTCGTATGTCATCGGATAATATATGGTTACGCTCCAATGATTCGTTCGTTCGTGTATCGTGCATTCGTTTCGTGTATCGTTCGTTCGTTTCGTGTATCGTTCGTTCGTTTCGTGTATCGTGCGTTTTTTGTATCGTTTGTGTGAAGCGTTCTTTCGTTTTTCGTTCGTTTGCGTTTGGTGCGTATTGTAAACTTATACGATCCATGATCTGTAATGACGGGGATGAACTCGGGTGCTCGCAAAGGATTGGCATTTCCTGCATCTTATAAGACACCTTCGTGCATCTCATATAACGATCAAGTCCGGTAAAAGTCTTGGCAGTGATATAGGCAGTAAAAAGTGAAAAGATCCATTGTCATTTGAGATAACGAATAGTTACTGCTTTAAAATGACACCGACATACTTTCACAATGTCAAACTTCGATATGTAATGTCGGTCTAAAAGTGAAATTCAATATTTATTTTTTTCTCGTGAAAAATCTTTGACATTAATTTATATTTTAAAACACTGCACTAATATTTTGTTTTTCCTGCAGAAAAAAAAAATCACATTAATTCATGGGCGGCAATATTTGAATTAAGTAATACAATTTTACCTTTATCCTTTGATTACGATTTATTGATATTTGTCTCAACAGGAAGCTTAAGTCAACTGCAGCACAACAGGTAAAATGTGATCGGGGCACCAGAAAAAGATTTATTTCGGCCAGTAACCGTATACAACCAAAAAGTATCCAGTCAATGCAGTTTGCCTGCTCAAATAGAACAAATGCAGGAGACATGATTATAAATCCGAACACGATAATTACTTGTTAAATGGTACTTTTCAAAGTTAAGAAACTTGTTTTACTTCAGCTATGTTAAATCCTGCATAATTTAACATGGGTATACACATAGATGTATGTTGTTTCAAAACACCGTCGAATCGTTTCCAGATTTCTAACCAGTACCTAAAGATCAAAGTTTACCAAGAACATAAATTGTACAATGTTATATTACCTGAGAATACCAAGAACATAAAGTGTACACTGCTATATTAGTTGAGAAAACAAGGTGCAATTATTTCTTTATGATTACGTCATCGAAAGACAAAAGTATTTATTTTTGATTAGTGTATACATATTTCCTTATTGCCAATAATATGAAACAGACAACACATTCTTCTATGTCCATGACTGTTTGTTGATGTTTTATTGAGTAGTCCAAACTCCACGGCTTTCTTCTACACTTCTACATTTGTATTGTCATTCTGTATTTATTCAGAGTAATTTGTATGTTCCCGCCACTAAGTGGCAAGGACATATAGTGTTACCCATGTCCGTAATGCCGACATAAAACCGTTGTCACCACTTTTTTTCGCTATGCTTTGAGATATTGACTTGATATATGGTATGTGGGTGTATAATGATACGTTACACATGAAGTTTACGTTTCGTTCCGGTACAATTATTTTTGGTCGAGTTCTGGCCATTGAACTTTGACATTTGGCCTAATATTTAGTTGTCACCACTTCATTTCACTATGATTTGAGATATTGACTTGATTTTTGGTATGAGAGTGTATAATCATAAGTTACAGATCACCTTTGAAATTCATTCCGGTTGAATTATTTTTGGCCTATTACTAAGGGAATTAAAAAAGGGTGAAACATTTGCGAGCCTACTTAATATTCACGGCGGGGACATTCGTGTCGTTCCGACTCATCTAGTATTGTACAGTGATATACTATCTTTTGATATTCATTTTATTTATTTGTTTTTTGATTAGTGTAGATATCCCATCTTGTCAATAATATGAAACAGACAACACATTCTTCTATGTCCATGTTGATGTTTTATTGAGTAGTCCAAACTCCACAGATTTCCTAAACACTTCTACATTTGTATTGTTATTTTGTATTTATTCAGTTATTGTGATGTACAGTGATATATCTTATATATATATATATTGTGTTAATATATTTTTCTATGTATTTTCTTGATGTATTTTATTTATGGACTATTGTAATTCACAATGTTTGTTGTAAAAATTGTATTAAGTACCAAAGCGTTTCTCTCCAACTGAAACTCACATAAAATATATATGTCCTTACGTTCAGATGTTGTGATGTCCGTTGCGATTTCCGCATAAAAACAATTATCGATTCGTCTTTCTCTTTTCCTCCAGTTGTTTGTAGGAGGGATCATGTCTCGTTTACCTTATTTGTGTTTGTTTGTGTATAGTGGTGTCCAACACATATTGTGTACTGTTTGTACTTTGTTTTCCTTCATTTTGTGAACCCTATGTTGACAGTTTCTCTGGATTCTCCATTGTTTGTGCCCCTTGGGTTTTTCTAACGTTTATTGACAGTTTCGCTGGATTCTCCATTGTTTGTTGCCCCTTGGATATTCTCTAACGTTTATTGACAGTTTCTCTGGATTCTCCATTGTTTGTTGCCCCTTGGGTATTCTCTAACGTTTATTGACAGTTTCTCTGGATTCTCCATTGTTTTTTGCCCCTTGGGTATTCTCTAACGTTTATTTACAGTTTCTTTGGATTCTCCATTGTTTGTTGCCCCTTGGGTATTCTCTAACGTTTATATAATAATTGTTTTTACTATTGAGTAAAATAGCAGATTATTTCTTAACCAATTTTTCAAATGTTGTCAAACATATTTTTAAAGCGAACATATTTTCCAATTTATATCTAGACCGCTTCATGTCATACATTATGCTAATGGCATGAGAATCTAGAAAAATTCGCCAAAAGTTCGCTTTTTCTACCTGTTTCTAATTTTTATGTCATTTACGTATTCCATTTAAAACGTAAAATGTTTATTTGTTTTAATATTCGGGTGCCATGTATTGTTACTAAGTACTGATATATTGCTTTGTTATTGCAGATATATATGGAATACGGCAGTTGTGAAGGACTAGACAGACATTACCGCTGTTGTATAGTGGTGCGTCTGATAGGACGAGCTGCCATACTAGTGATAATGTATGTCGAGATCTCTAAAACTGACGTTATTGTTTTAATCGGTAACGTCATGGTGTGTTTGATGTCACACTGACCAATAAATATTTAAGGATTGATCACAATTTGTGTTCGGTTCATGAAGAAATAATGTCAATCAGGTTACGCAAGGGTGTGTACAAACTGATTGAGGTTATTTCGAATGAACCGAACAAATAATTTCGATCAATCCTCATCAATTAATTAAACTTGTTTTGCTATGATAGTTCCTGCTCCACTAGTGGCACCCGTCGTGTTAATCTAGTTACAACCCCGGTAATAGGTCATGAATGAGGAAAGTACCGGGAAGTGCTTACGACATATCCGTGGTTATTCTGACTTAATAATTGAATGTAACTTGATTGGTCAGTTATTTACATCCATAGGGTATACGTAGGTATAAATGCAAGAATTCTTTTTTATTTGTACACTATATATTTATCGTGAATTTTACACATTGAAGTCTCCCCTGATATACAAAACATAGGTTTAAGATTTACAAATATATATTTAGATTCATTACCGATGTGTTAGTTGTCAATATTTATGGTAAAGCAACTCTTGTGTTCCGGAATATAAATTAAACAACGAACACGATCAACCAAATAACATTAGCGAATGATTCAATTATTTTCCATAAAATGATATTCAAGACTAGTTATGCTATTTATTATATAGATTTTGCATATTTGTTTTATGAACTTGTTTTTCATTTTTGGACTCTCAATGATATTTTCGGTTGTGAGGACTGTGACGTCACTGTGCAACGAACTGTTTTTTTCTTTCATTGTGTTAAATACCAGTTTGTATTTCATTCGAGAATCTCACCATATGAAATAATTCTTTATAATATGCTGTTTATCTAGATTTAGTTTTTGGTAATACATAAACGCTTACCTAATAGTTCTTTGTTTTTTTTATTGCCAAAGATAGACAGACGCAAAACTTCGATTGAACAATAATATCATGACTGGCCTCATATCCATGATATACTAGGAAAATAACATTCTTCATGCGTATAATGTCATCTACAAATGAGAGAGCTGAGGTATCAATCTGACATTTCAGCCACAAACAAACCTAAAATGGCGGAAT
>MJUT01012362.1:776496-788174 GCA_002080005.1 Gigantidas platifrons | reverse complement strand
AGACCAACCCCAAACCGGGATTAAAACTACACCCCCTCTTTTGAAAAAAAATAATAATGAACGTTTATTGTGAATAAATATGTCACTCCTTAAATTCATTATTTCTGGAAATTAAATTCATATAAAAGCTTCGTCAGACTAAAGCTATGCATACAGCGGGAACAAATATTCACGATTTACCACCGGATTTGTGACAAGAGCAACATGACGGGTGCCACTAGTGAAGCAGGATGTTTATCCTTCCGGAGCATCTAAATTCACCTTAGGCTTTTTGTGGAGTTCGTTTTGCTCAATCTTTAGTTCTGTTTTGTGTTTTCTTGATCATTGTCTGTATTTTTGTTCTTTTCTTTTTTTTTACCATAATATTGTATGTCCTTGATTGATTTACGGCTTCTAATTACCACTATGATATTTCTTAAACATTTCTCGCATTTTGTGTGTGAATGGTGGAGCTATTCAGACATATTTCTGTGCTAAAGAACATAAAAAAAATGCTATTCAAGTATTTAATTTGTTTTATAATCAAAAAACAAACGATGCTCTAGTAATATTACCTTGAATGTTCTTTGGGATGCTCTCCGATGAATATTCCCGTATAGCTGTTAAATGTAATTGAAAGAAAGGCTAATTATAACGAGAAAGATGCGAGAGACATAACGATATCACATACCATTTATTGAATAGAAAGTCATAGAACTACAATTATTCATGGAAATATATTAACTTGACGGGTGCAACTAGTGGAGTAGAATCTGCTTACCCTCCCAGAGCACCTGAGTTCGCCCCCGGTTTTTAGTGGGGTTCGTGTTACATTATCTTTAGTTTTATGTGTCTGTTTTGTAGATCGTTGTTTGTCCTTTTGTCCTTTTTCTTTTGGCCAATTGTCTGTTCTTCGCCGATCTACGGATTCTGATTACCCCTTTGGTATCTTCGAACTCTTCTTACATGAGGTATGATATGATTTAAATATGTAAACTTGGCATACTTCGGCCCATAAACTAGTTTAACATCTCAACATTTTTAAGTGCATGTACCAAGCCAGGAAAGTGAATGGTCAAGTATTTGTGTGCTAGGGGTATCAGGACAATGAGTGGTCAAGTATTTGTGTGTTAGTGGTATCAGGAAAGTGAGTGCTTAAGTATGTGTGTGTTAGGGGTATCAGGAAAGTGAGTGGTCAAGTATTTGTATGTTAGGGATATCAGGAAAGTGAGTGGTCAAGTATTTGTGTATTAGGAGTATCAGGAAAGTGAGTGGTCAAGTATTTGTATGTTAGGGGTATCAGGAAAGTGAGTGGTCAAGTATTTGTATGTTAGGGGTATCAAGTTTGCCCCTTTCAACATTTTATCTATAGGTTTTTATAACTGTTCCGACAGTGTAGTATCGTTTGTTAATCATTTTATTTAAATTAAAGGTCTTATATATATGATATTACCTAGTATGTTCTATTGACTACTGAAATACAGAAATTATTGCCACAATCTGTACAATGTTTTATGGGAAGGCCAGATTACGATTTTTCTTTCTTTCTAACAGATGACTTCTTCGCACGCAAAAAAAAAAAAAACAAAAACAACAACAACAACAACAAAACTCAAAGAGGTTGTGAAATGAATCAGTTAGACATGACCGTTGATGAATCATTACAAAGTAAACACTGACGACCCCATCTGCGTTTTCCAGCAATCAAAAAGTCAGCTAACGGCCCTGATACAGTGTCATATTTCTTTTTTACTCACACGGGAATTTATCAAATGATTCATATCAAAGTGATTACCTTTATCATGCTCAGTTTCTCTGTCTTCTAGTTGTCTTTGTCCTACAGAACATATTTAACATAATTTTTATTTGAGAAATGTAATATTTTCAAAATGTTTTTTTTTTCATGTTTAATTCTGGTTTTAGAAATGTACTATTTCTGTGGTAGCTTAACATATTGTCCATAATTATTCTTGTTCATCCCATTGATACATGGGAGAAAATATTAAGCTATCGATGTTGAAGTGGCATATATCCAACCCCAATGCTTTCGGAACTAGCTTAACTCCGCCATGTGTTAGGGGTGTGAATTTTGCCTGTTTCTGATTTAGCAATTAGATTTTGGAGCAATTCCGACATCATGTTATTTTTTTTTCCTTTTACTGTGGTGGATTTACTCTAATTACATATTACCGCATCGGTGGTGTAATGGTTAGCGTGCTTGCCACGCGTGTGGTGGATCATGGGTTCGAGTCCAAGTCGGGTAAAACCAAAGATTATAAAATTGATATTTGTTGCTTCTTTGGTAAGCATTCAGCATTAAGGTTTGCTCGGAATCAGAATAATGTGTCAGAGCGGAGTACAATGCCTATCTACGGGTTGTAGTTTCAAGTGAGATAGCACTGTCCAGCTTAGCTTGTTGGTCTAGTATTAAGCGTAAGTGAACAGCATTGTCATTGCAACTTCTAATGATATAGTCAAAACATTGCTCATCATGGCATAGACTTTTATTTCACTATGATATCGAGAATATGTGTAGACTAGAAAGAGTTTGATTTGATTTGATTTTTGGTGCTTAACGCCACTTTCAGCAATATTTCAGCTATATCATGGCGACCAATTTAAGTGGTGGAGGAAACCGGAGTACCCGGAGAGAACCACCGACTCTGGACAAGCAACTGGTAAACGTTATCACTTGCGAATGCAAGTTGAGTGCACCCTTTTTTGTAATTTATTGGTAATAGGCTTGTATGAGCTGTTAAATCCAGCGACCTAACCCATTGAGCCACCAGAATCCAAAGGCCAAAAGCAAAAGGACAAAAGGACAAACAACATCTACAAAACATGACACATAAAACTAAAGATCGAGTAACACGAACCCCACTAAAAACTCGGGTTCTCAGGAACTGTGAGCCGTTCCTGCTCCACTAGTTGCACCCATCGTGTTAATCTAGTTAAAATTCCAATGATAAGTCATGAATGAGGAAACGACCGGTAAGTGTTTATGACAATTTTTTTTTTTTTTTTTTTTACAAATTACCTATCTGAAGCATGTGAATGTCATCTGAAGAAACCACAGTTTTATTTATGCCTTCTACAATTTCTTTGTGACAATCATCTCCTTTCCTCAATAATTGCAAAAAGATGTTGAACGCCTCTGGAGGTTATTTGAGAAATGTAATATTTTCAAAATGTTTTTTATTTTTCATTAGATTTTGGAGCAATTCCGACAGCGTGTTGTTTTTGTTTTTGTTTTTCCTTTTACTATGGCGGATTTACTCTAATTGCATATAACCGCATCGGTGTTGTAATGGTTAGCGTGGTTGCCACGCGTGTGGTGGATCATGAGTTCGAGTCCAAGGCGGGTAAAGCCAAAGATTATAAAATTGATATGTGTTGCTTCTGTGGTAAGCACCCAGCATTAAGGTTTGCTCGGAATCAGGATAATATGTCAGAGTGGAGTACAATGCCTATCCACGGGTTGTAGTTTCAGTGAGATAGCACTATGAAAACCCAGCTTAGCTTGTTGGTCTAGTATTAAGCGTAAGTGAACAACATTGTCATTGCAACTTCTAATGATATATCCAAAACATTACTCATCGTGGTGTAGGCTTTTATTTCACTATGATATCTATAATATGTGTAAACTAGAAAGCAGAGTTTGACCGTAACCAGAATCCGTAAATTGAAGAAGAACACACAACACAAGGCCAAAAGCAAAAGGACAAAAGGACAAACACCGATCTACAAAACATGACACATAAAACTAAAGATCGAGTAACACGAACCCCACTAAAAACTCGGGTGCTCCGGAACGGTAAACCGTTCCTGCTCCACTAGTTGCACCCATCGTCTTAATATAGTTACAATTCCGATGATAAGTCATGAATGCGGAAACCATCGGGAAGTGCTTAAGACAAGAAATGTTTTTTTTTTTTTTACATATTACCTATCTGAAGCATGTGAATGTCATCTGAAGAAACCACAGTTTTATCTATGTCTTCTACAATTTCTGCGTAACAATCATCTTCTTTCCTCAATGATTGCAAAAAAATGTTGAACGCCTCTGGAGGTTTGTACACAAGTTTTGCTATAAGACGTCTGTTACTTTCCTCATGTGTTAGTCCAGGAAGACATACTTCCTGCATTTCCTCAAGGTTTAAAGCCTGGGATGATACTAGCTGGTCAGTAATTGTTGTAGTATAAATTTTCTGTACAATAGTTTGATAATTCTTCTGTAGTTTTACTGCATGCTCACTTATACCTGTAATTATATATATATATGTATATAGGGTCCGAGTGGTTAAATAAGTTAGGTAGTTGGATTACCTAGCAACTCATGTAAGCCTATCACCAATACGCGTGGGTTCACGCCCGGCTTTGTAAATTGCAAAAAATGGTGCACTTGACTCTCAGCCGCAAGTGATAGAGTATATCAGCTGCTTGCCAATGGTCGGTGGTTCTCTCCGGCTTCTTCCACCACTAAAACTTGTAGCTGAAATATTGCTGAAAGTGGCGTTAAACACAATAAATGTAAAACTAAATCTATATATATATATGTGTGTAGAAATAATGTCTTGTATCATAATAAGACCGGCCATAATGAAAAGCTCATTTTTAAAAATATTTGATGAAAATCAGTAACGCACAAAAGGTGCGAAAGCCGAGTTGCGAACATATGGATGGACAATGCCTAGTTATATAATTCTGAACTTAGTTAAGAACCCTCAGATAATGTTCTGGTTAAAAAGTATCAAATTACTGTTCTATTTTTAGAAATTGTGACCTTGACCTTTGACCCACAAGCCTCAAGTTCATGAGACTTGTTCCTCTCAGCATGAGGCATGTGTGTACTTAGTTTCTTGAACTTGAGATATTGTGCGGAAGCAAAAATGTATCAAATTTTTGTTCTATTTTTAGAAGTTGTGACCTTGACATTTGATCTACAAACCTCAATATCAATAGGATTTCTCCTCTCACCATCAGGCATGTGTCACAGTGTCCAAAGATTCATTCAGATCCGACATTTCGTTCTTAAGATACCGTGCGGAAACAAAAAAAAGTATCTAATTCGATTTAGAATAAGCAAGTGGTTGATTTTAATGAATAAATAAAATGATTCAATTAAGATAATTTCTAAAAGTACTACAACTTTATTTTCATTTGTTTGTTTCAGAACCCCCTCCCAGAGGGTGTGCCGGGGGTAGAATAGGCACCAGGTTTCTCGTTCTAGAGATAATAGTCCTCTAAAAGGGGACAACCTCGCAGGAACCCCGGGGTATAGAAATGGGACCGAGAGCTTCTTCAGCTTGAAGGGGCGTCCGTCGGTTGTGCGGGATGTATAAATTGACAACCAACCCGTCCTTCGGATGAGACGTAAATAAAACCGAGGTCCCGTGTTGAGAGATTGCCACCCTCTTCGCACGTTAAAGAACCCAGTGTAACAGCTCAATATGAGTATTATGCTCATGATGAGTGGTCCATAAGAGACCTGTTACACTGGCAAAATTCTCCGTCCCTACCCATCACATGTCTTTGTTTCGAGTCCCGTGGCGTTTAATTTATTCTCGTCCTGAATATAGCTGAAAAATTGCTCGCTAGACGTTAAACATCAATCAATCAATCGTTCTTAAGATATCTTGCGGAAACGAAAAAAGTGTCAAATTTTTGTTCTACTTTTAGAAGTTGTGACCTTGAGCTTTGTTCTACGATCCTTAATATCAATAGGCTTCCTCCTCTCACCATCAGGCATATATGTACCAAGTTTCATTTAGATCCTACATTTTGTTCTTAAGATATCGTGCGGAAACGAAAAAGTTGACGCCCGGAAGACCCGCCGCCCGGAGGCCCGGACAGCATTCATCATATTATAATCCGAGTTTGACTTCGTCGGAACTCGGCTAAAAAGGAAGCTTAAACAATGATGGACAACAATTCCACCAATTTCAGCAAAAAACGAACAAAAATTTTCATCTCAAATCATGGAATATAAAAATACCATGAAATATGTCGTTGGGAATTCATGTCTTGGTTTTGGACAGGCACAACGTGTTGCGGGGTTTGTATGTGATACATGCAAGGAATGTTTTTCATATTTTTTTTAAAGAATTGTTTGCAGATACAGCCTACAGAATTAGCAAAACAAAAGAAGTTTCCCCCTCCATCCATGATCATTAAATTGTTCATGCCAAATCTAGAATAAAGATGATTTTTCTCTCACTATTTTACTTCTAAAGTGAACACAATATCTTTCCCTCACAGGCACCTATTTCTATCTTCCAATTCAATCATACAAAAGTACAAGAAACATAAGTAGGCATAAATGATCGGGTCAAAAATTCGCCCGTTGTTGTCATGGCGGACCTATACAAAACTACAGTGCATCAGTTGAATGCATGCACTTTTCCAATGTGAATCATAAGGAATGTATGTTTCGATCACTGTGTTTTCCAATTATGATATCATGACAATTATTAAGGGTGATGATATTGATCCTTCCAGAGCACCTAGTCTAATGGTGTTTGTTTGTGTTTGAGTTGTGAATGAATTAATTTTATTCTCAACAACGAAATACATATAGTTACAGAGAAGTAAATGATAATATACAATATACTAAGTTTTGTACATCATGACTCGGTGTAGACTTTATATTTCACTATGACATCGAGAATATGTGTAAACAAGAAAGAAGAGTTTGAAGATACCAAAGGGGTAATCAGAACTCGTAAATCGAAGAATAACAGACAACACAATGGTCAAAAGAAAAAGGACAAACATTATACACAAAACTTAATAAAAACTATGATCAACAAAACACTATACAGAATACTAAAGATTTAACAATTCTAACTTCAACACTAGAGGCTCAGTGGGCTGAGCCTGTGTCGCTCACCTTTTATGCTGTTTTGAGGAAACTTAATATAGAGCCTCCCATAGGTGCTTCCCACCAAGTTTTGGTCATTTGGCTAAGCAGTTACAAAGAAGAAGATATTTAGAAATCGACAAATCAGAAACAAGAATGTCCTGTGGTAGCCATGTTTATTAACGGATCGGAACTAAATGAGCGATCTTTACAGTAGGCCTTCCAATGATGCTTCCTACACAGTTTCGCTTCATTTGGCAAAGCGGTTTCAGAGAAGATTTATTTAGAAATCAACCAATCAGAAACAAGAATTGCCTTTGGTGGCCATGTTTGTTAACGAATCGGAACTAAATTAGTAGTCTTTATAGAGGACCTTCCAAGGATACTTCCTACCAAATTTCGGTTCATTTGCCCAAGCGGTTTCAGAGGAGAAGTTCTTTTAGAAATCAACCAATCAGAAACAAGAATTGCCTTTCGCGTCCATGTTTGTTAACGGATCAGAACTAAATGAGCAGTCTTTATAGAGGACCTTCCAAGGATTCTTCCTACCAAATTTCGGTTCATTTGCCCAAGCGGTTTCAGAGGAGAAGATTTTTTTAGAAATCAACCAATCAGAAACAAGAATTGCCTTTGGCGGCCATGTTTGTTCATGGATCGGGACAAAATTAGCAATCGTTAGAGAGGACCTTCCATAGATGCTTCCTACCAAGTTTCACTTCATTTTGGCTGAAGGGTTTCAGAGGAGAAGAATAAAATATGAAAAGTTAACAGACGACGGACGACAAGTCAAAGAGATGGCAAAAGCTCACATTGCCTTTGGCAAGGTGAGCTAAGAAAAACCTTAGGTGTACTCGGATAATGTGTAATGGTGAGGATTTCCTAGTCCACATGTAGCACCCCCACAAACACAATATTGTTCTTGAAAAGTGAGATTAACTTGATTATATGACATTTAAGACTACTATCCCTGGTTGTTGGTTTGATTCTATATAGCTACCTTCATCATAATAACAGAAAAGGGAGGGGGAGCTGTGCGAATCGATACCAGTTAAGAAGTTGTATGAAATGACGACCAAATTAATCAAAGAGGAAACAGTAGATAAGGTGCAGAATTAATTCAGGAATTAAAAAAAACAACTCACCAATATCTGACTCGGGAACCGTGGGTATCGTCGGTTCATAACCATCTGAATATGTCATTTTTGTAACAAGCATTGTGTTAAGTGGGTCTTCACGTAAAGCATCTTTGAGATGTTGAAATGTTCCATATGGACGTTTCAACAGAATATTCAGTAATGTTCTATTTCGACCTGGTTGTGTGTCTTTTTTCATAATTTCTTCTTTGTCAGAGATGGTCAGAACACATCTTGATATAAGTAGATCGGCCACATGTTTATCTAATGTTGTCTCAGTTACCAGTTCATCGAAGTAAACGCTTATACCATGTTGATGATGACCTGTAGTAGAAATGTAAATATCTAGTTCAGTGCGTAACTGGAGTTTCAGTAATAACCTTTTTGATAGTCTAAAAGATAGGAAAATCAAATAATTTATAAGTATCTGTAAGCAAGAAAAGCAAAGGTACAAAAAGGGAAAGCAAATATCGGATAAGGTTACCTTTTCTTATAATAAATGCATGATTTTTTAACAGCAAATTAAAATGTTTCATTTTCTGGTTTACATTGCCTTGCACTGCATGTTATGAGGATTAGACAGGAAGAGTTTGAAGATATCAAAGGGGTAATTAGAATCCGTAAATCGAAGAAGGACAAACAATACAATGGCCAAAAGAAAAAGGACAAAATGACAAACAACATTCTACAAAACATATACATAAAACTAAAGATCAAGTAACACCAACCCCACTAAAAACCGGGCGGACGCAGGTGCTCCGAAAGGGTCACAAATTCCTGCTCCATTAGTAAAACCCGTCGTATTAATCTAGGTACAAATCCGGTGATAAGTCTATGTCACATATGTATATTTGATAGCTGCAATGTATTGTACTCAGTCGTATGCTTCGTCAATGAAAAAAAATATGCCAAAAAAAACCCCAAATGAATATATTTTAAGCAAGTAATCTAAATGTACATGTGCATATCATTTTGATAAATAGCAGAAACGTAAATACCTCTAGTGAACAATCTATTATAAAAATGAAAAGAAAAATACAAGACTGTCGGAACAGTTCCAAAATCCAATAGAAAAATACAAGACTGGTGGAACAGTTCCAGAATCCAATAGAAAAATACAACACTGTCGGACTGTTCCAGAATCCAATAGAAAAATACAACACTGTCGGAACAGTTCCAGAATCCAATAGAAAAATACAGCACTGTCGGAACAGTTCCAGAATCCAATAGAAATATACAACACTTTCGGAACAGTTCCAGAATCCAATAGAAAAAGACAACACTGTCGGAACAGTTCCAGAATCCAATAGAAAAATACAACACTTTCGGAACAGTTCCAGAATCCAATAGAAAAATACAACACTGTCGGAACAGTTCCAGAATCCAATAGAAAAATACAACACTGTCGGAACAGTTCCAGAATCCAATAGAAAAATACAACACTGTCGGAACAGTTCCAGAATCCAATGGAAAAATCGGAGAAACAGAGGCAAAATTGATACTCCTAACATACACATACATGACCTCCTAGTACACACATACATTACCTCCTAGCACACACATACATTACCTCCTAGCACACACATACATTACCTCCTAGCACACACATACATTACCTCCTAGCACACACATACATTACCTCCTACCACACACATACATTACCTCCTAGCACACACATACATGACCTCCTAGTACACACATACATTACCTCCTAGCACACACATACATTACCTCCTAGCACACACATACATTACCTCCTAGCACACGCATACATTACCTCCTAACACACACATACATTACCTCCTAACACATACATACATTACCTCCTAGCACACACATACATTACCTCCTAGCACACACATACATTACCTCATAGCACACACATACATTACCTCCTAACACACACATACATTACCTCCTAGCACACACATACATTACCTCCTAGCACACACATACATTACCTCATAGCACACACATACATTAACTCCTAGCACACACATACACTACCTCCTAGTACACATATACATTACCTCCTAGCACACACATACATTACCTCCTAGCACACACATACATTACCTCCTAGCACACACATACATTACCTCCTAGCACACACATACATTACCTCCTAACACACACATACATTACCTCCTAGCACACACATACATTACCTCCTAACGCACGCATACATTACCTCCTAGCACACACATACATTACCTCCTAGCACACACATACATTACCTCCTAGCACACACATACATTACCTCCTAGCACACACATACATTAACAATCACTTTCATGACTTGGTAAGGACAATTTAATAAACAAAATGTGGCATGCATAAGAAAGATTTATGAGCCCAACAGTTCCATAATCAAATAGAAAAATACAAAACTGTCGGAACAGTTCCAGAATCCAATAGAAAAATACAACACTGTCGGAACAGTTCCGTAATCCAATAGAAAAATACAACACTTTCGGAACAGTTCCAGATCCAATAGAAAAATACAACACTGGCAGAACAGTTCCAGAATCCAACAGAAAAATACAACACTGTCAGAACAGTTCCAGAATCCAATAGAAAAATACAACACTGTCGGAACAGTTCCAGAATCCAATAGAAAAATACAACACTCTCGGAACAGTTCCAGAATCCAATAGAAAAATACAACACTTTCGGAACAGTTCCATAATCCAATAGAAAAATACAAAGCTGTCGGAACAGTTCTAGAATCCAATAGAAAAATAAAAAACTGTCGGAACAGTTCCAGAATCCAATAGAAAAATACAACACTTTCGGAACAGTTCCATAATCCAATAGAAAAATACAAAACTGTCGGAACAGTTCCAGAATCCAATAGAAAAATACAAAACTGTCGGAACAGTTCCAGAATCCAATAGAAAAATACAACACTGTCGGAAGTTCCAGAATCCAATAGACATATACAACACTGTCGGAACAGTTCCAGAATCCAATGGAAAAATCGGAGAAACAGAGGCAAAATTGATACTCCTAACACACATACATTTCCTCCTAGCACACACATACATTACCTCCTAACACACACATACATTACCTCCTAGCACACACATACATTACCTCCTAGCACACACATACATTACCTCCTAACACACACATACATTACCTCATATCACACACATACATTACCTCCTAGCACACACATACATTACCTCCTAACGCACGCATACATTACATCCTAACACACACATACATTACCTCCTAGCACACACATACATTACCTCCTAACGCACGCATACATTACATCCTAGTACACACATACATTACCTCCTAGCACACACATACATTACCTCCTAACACACACATATATTACCTCCTAGCACACACATACATTACCTCCTAACGCACGCATACATTACATCCTAACACACACATACATTACCTCCTAGCACAAACATACATTACCTCCTAACGCACGCATATATTACCTCCTAGCACACACATACATTACCTCCTAACACACACATACATTACCTCCTAGCACACACATACATTACCTCCTAACACACACATACATTTCCTAATAGCACACACATACATTACCTCCTAGCACACACATACATTACCTCCTAGCACACACATACATTAACAGTCACTTTCATGACTTGGTAAGGACAATTTAATAAACAAAATGTGACATGCATAAGATAGATTTATGAGCCCAACTGCCC
>MJUT01012362.1:757557-768694 GCA_002080005.1 Gigantidas platifrons | reverse complement strand
AGGGGGTGGGGTATGACCCCTGGGGCCTTAGCTATAAGGCATTTAATTTGCCTAGTCACCCTGATCATAAATATATATGGTTTAGGGGTGGGGATCTCAACCATTAAAAAGTTCACTTCAGGTAGGGGGTGGGGTATGACCCCTGGGGCCTTAGCTATAAGGCATTTAATTTGCCTAGTCACCCTGATCTTAAATATATATGGTTTAGGGTTGGGGATCTCAAGCATTAAAAAGTTCACTTCAGGTAGGGGGTGGGGTATGACCCCCAGGACCTGAGATATAAGGCATCTAATTTGCCTAGTCAACCTGATCATAAATATATATGGCTTAGGGGTGGGGATCTCAAACATTAAAACGTTCACTTCAGGTAGGAGGTAGGGTATGACCCATGGGGCCTTAGCTATAAGGCATTTGATTTGCCTAGTCACCCTGATCATAAATATATATGGTTTAGGGTGGGGATTTCGGTCACATTTTTTTATACAGATTCCCCAGAGGGGTGGGGCTGAGCTTGGGGGAGGGGGGAATGTTGCATCCTCAACTTCACATTGGCATCTCCACCCATACCAAATATTAAGTTCCTATCTTTTGTAGTTTCAGAGAAATGTGTAATTCTCAAAATAAGTACTTATTCTATAAAAAAAAAAACCTGATTTTACAAGAATTTTATTTTCGAATTTTTCCCAGTTTCGAATTTAAGCTAGAGATTCTTAATATAATGCCTGTGTGTAAGTTTGAAATCAATTGGTCAACAAATACAAATCTGAGAGCGCTTACAATATATCCGGACGGACGGATGGACGGACGGACACGTGGCATTTCTATATCCCCCGCTCCGCTTGGGAGGCGGGGGACAATATAAATTTGATTTGAAAAAGACTGCAAAGTAAAATGCACTGTTTTAAACTCTTAGTTGCACATTATACATATGTATTTTGGATTCATTTGATTATTTTTTTGTATTGTGTTACATTGTATTTAATCCAAATGTTATTCAAAACAACAACTAAGCCAGGAATGGATCCATACCCAGACAAGGAATCATACTGATGTATCTTGTTATTGTTGGTATGGATTGTAGGTGAAGACTGCACATTCCAATAAACAATGTGTGAATGTTCTGTCAAATTTAAGTGCAAATTCCATTAATGATGATAATGTGATATGAAAATGAATCTCACCTGAACAATTTGATGTTTGTTACACTATTACCATGGTAGTCTCCATATATATATATTATATATGATATGTACATAATGTACAGAATAACAATCAATCATCAGCGATCACTTACATCAAGGCTTGAATCCAAGAAAAACAGTTTGTAATACATTCAATATCTGAATTAATTTTTATTAAAATCCTGTAGTTTCTACAAAAAATATTCAGGTACATTAATGCTGCTCCCAGTACTGTACCTAAATGTTTCTTAATGCAAAAATTCACCAGCCAAATTCACTTATGGGTGAAATGTGAGCAGCACTGGCCCAATAAGTGAACCAGTGGAATTGCAATTTATGATTGTCTAGTTTCATTTTACTTGTGTGGACTTTAAATACCTTGTATTATTTATGTTGATTTTTCCAATATCACATACAGGTATGATAGGTCTTTTATAGGGAATGTACACTGCAGTTAGGAACACAGGGATAAAGAAATAGGACCCACTGCCAGAATCACCAGCTGCAGGGTACAACCCCTCAATGGGTCGTCCGTCCAGGACAAACATACATATTGAGAGAGTGCCAAGCTCTCTGCACGTTAAAGATCCCATCAGCAGTTTTCACTAAGAGTAAGGCTGTTTGCCACAGCTTTGGCTAAATTTCTCGCACCTATCAATTTCATCCTCCTTTTCCAATGGCAATCAAAAAGCAGAGAATTTAGTAAAACCAAGGTAGAAAGAAATTTAATTAAAAAATCATTAAACTAATTTCCTCCTCTTTCAATAATTCCTTTTTAGCTCACCTGGCCAAAGGCCATGTGAGCTTTTGTCATGGGTAAGTGTCCGTTGTTCGTCCGTCCGTCCGTTAGCTTTTCACATTTAACTCTTCTTCTCTGAAACCGCCTAACAAATTTTAACCAAACTTGCTATACATGTTCATTGGATGGTTCTCTACCAGATTTGTGTCTTTTGTGTAGATCGGAAATTCAACATGGCTGCCAGGGCCAATAATGTGTTCTGATTGGTTGAAACCTTGAAAATCTTCTTGTCAGAAACCACTAAACCAATTGAATTGTGACTTTGCAGAAATGATCATTGGGTGGTCCTGTACTAAATTTGTGAATCGTTTGCCGATCGGAGATTCAAGATGGCCGCCATGACTCGACTTAGTTTAACATTAGACCCTATGGGAATTTCACATTTTCATCTTTTTTCTGAAACCACGATACAGATTTGAACCAAACTTGGCAGAAATGTTCATTAGATGGTCATATACAAGATTTTTGTATTTGGCGCTGATCGGAAATCCAACATGGCTGCCAGGGCCCATAATGTGTTCTGATTGGTCGAAATTTCAAAAATCTTCTTGTTAGAAGCCAATTGAATTGTGACTTTACATGAATGATCATTGGGTGGTCCTGTACTAAACTTGCTGATCGGAAATTCAAGATGGCCACCATGACTCGACTTAGTTTTAACATAGGGCCTTATGGAATAAAAATTTTAAAAGTCTTCTCTGAAACCAGCAAGTCAATTTAAAGCAAACATGGCATGAATGGTCCTTAGGTGGTCAACAAAATTATGTCCTGTCAATCTATTTAAAATTATATCTCTCACTTTGCTCTTGTTTATTTATATTTCGCGCGTGGGAGATCTAACGCAAGCCTGTAGACATCGCATTCTGGTGACCTAGGGTCAAGCAAAATATTGTACATTCAAATGATCGCTTACGAGATCTTGAAAGTGGATTTATGCAAGGGACGTAACTCTAGGTGCTAATGAATTATGCAAGAAATCCATTTGGAATTCTTCCGATGTTATCTATATCGACTATGTCGGAGCCTGATTGTTCCAACAACTGTTAACATTTCCGGAGACAAGAAGACATCTTCAGGTGAAAATTGATAACTTACGACACAAATCAATGGCATTTAGAAGCCCTCTCACGCCTAGGCGTATTTAATACAAATCAAATATATGTGTGCTTATTATGTGTAATATCAGAGAACGATTTTGATTGGCTGTTGAGGGTCATTACCTTTATTTGCATCTCATTACATATGCGTGACCTTAGGTCACCAGAATGCGATGTATACAGGCTTGCGTTAGATCTCCCACGCGCGAAATATAAATAAACAAGAGCAAAGTGAGAGATCTAATTTTAATTATATTGATGTCATGTGAACCCAACCTCCATCCAAGATGGCCGCCGTCGGCGAACATAGTTTTAACATAGGACCCTATGGGAAAATTGTTTTAAAGTCTTCTCCTCTGAAACCAGTCAGTCAATTTAAAGCAAACATGGCATGGATGGTCCTTGGGTAGTATACTTTCAAAATTGTGTCCGGTGACCACAACCTCCATCCAAGATGGCTGCCATGAGCAGACATAGTTTTAACATAGAAACCTATAGGAATTGAATAGTAACTTAGCTGTATTCGGCATGCAGACATTCTTAAGAGGACTTAGTTATGTCAGGTGAGCGATACAGGCTCATCTGAGCCTCTAGTTTTTTATTATCCCTTTGGCTTGTTGCTTCGGTATTCGTTTCCTGATCTTTTCAATTCAGGCATTCATATATTTATTTTTGGTGTTTTAACGCCACTTTCAACAATATCTCAGCTATATCATTGCGACCAGTTTTAGTGGTGGAGGAAGCCGAAGTACCCGGAGAGAAAAACCGACCATGGGCAAGCAACTGGTAAGCTTTATCACTTGCGGCTGCGAGTCGAGTGCACCCTTTTTTGTAATTTACAAGGCCAGGCACGAACCCACGCTGTATTGGTGATAGGCTTCTATGAGTTGTTAGATCCAACGACCTAACTCAATGAGCCACCCGGGCCCCTGGCATTCAAATTTGATTTTTTGTGAAATGTTAAATATATTTACATACCAACTAGAGTTATTTGATGTTCATTTCCTACATCTAAGAAGCCTTTCTGAATGGGAATAACTATCTGAAGAATCACTTTCATCAGCCGAAGGGAATCTTAAGCGTATGACAGGAACAGGCACATTATGTAGATCATTTGGTCTCTGTGTTTCAGCATCACTGACACTTTCTCCATTAACTGGGAACTGTGTTTCAGCATCACTGAAACGAAGACCAGTCTGATCTAGAGGAAGCTGCCCAACAATGTCATTAACAGACTGCCACTGACTGTCATCCTCAGACTGTTCAGTTAGTGGAAGATCCATTTACTGTCACAAGTCATGTCCAGTGGATTCACTATCATCATAGAAATATTGTGAATCACTGCACAATGCATTGGGCAGATCAGTATCCCCTGAATCATTAGAAAAAAGACTGTCACTGTCATTGAAAGTATTTTGTCTAATTAATTCAGGGGATTCTATCTGGATATCATCCACCTGTATGTCAGATTCATCTGACCAAGTATTGCTTTCAGCAAATACAGAATCAGATGAATCTATAGTACTGGGACCAGCAGTAATACTTGCATAATTTCTGCAACAACAACAAAAACAACCTTCCTCATAGTCTCTTGGATTCAAATGCAACATAGCAAGAGTCTCAGGAATTGAGCTATCAGGGGTAATTTCACAATGTTTCCTCATAACAAATCTGTATATCATTGCATACTTCGAATTGCTGAAAAAATACAATTGATGACCAAAACCACCCAGGGACCAGTTGTCACAGTGAGCCATATTTCTGTAAAATTAAAACATTTATTTGTCTTTTGAGTCAAAACTATTTTCAAATATTTGATAACGAACTGCCTCGATCCTAAAATTAGCTCCATTCTCATAATTATGATGGAAATAATACAATGAAAACAATGAAAACTTACCACTTTCCAAGGACAAGCTATAAAATATCGTCTGACTGGTGTTTACTAAATGTATTTGTTGATCAATCTGAAAAAAAAGTTAAATTAGTTAAAAACGATGGGTCTGTACCATTAAACTGTATTCCATATATGCAACATGAAATAAAAAATAAGTTCCAAAATAACATATTTCACAGTTACCTATAGAGGAGATCTTCAAACTAGAGGCTTCCAGGAGAAAACCTTGTCAAGATTGTAGGAATATACATGTATTGGTTAGTATGGTCAACCAAAGGATTATTGTGACCAAGATTGACTGATCGGTTTCTGAAAAGAAAATTTGCAAAGTGTTTCCTATAGGGTTCTATGTTAAATTAAAACATTTATTTGTCTTTTGAGTCAAAACTATTTTCAAATATTTGATAACGAATTTCCTCGATCCTAACATTAGTTCCATTCTGATAATTATGATGGAAATAATACAATTCTAACAATGAAAACTTACCACTTTCCAAGGACAAACTATAAAATATCGTCTGACTGGTGTTTACTATGTATTTATTGATCAATCTGAAAAAAAGTTAAATTAGTTAAAAACGATGGGTCTGTACCATTAAACTGTATTCCATATGCAATATGAAATAAAAAATAAGTTCCAAAATAACATAATTTCACAGTTACCTATAGAGGAGATCTTCAAACTAGAGGCTTCCAGGAGCAAACCTTGTCAAGATTGTAGGAATATATTGGTTAGTATGGTCTACCAAGGGATTATTGTGACCAAGATTGACTGATCGGTTTCTGAAAAGAAAATTTGCAAAGTGTTTTCCATAGGGTCCTATGTTAAACAAAGTCCCATGGTGGTGGCCATATTGGATGGGGGCGGACCTGTCGGATCAAATTTTTTAAATGCTCCACCAAAGGACTATTGTGACAAAGTTTGGTTCCATATTGGCTAAGTAGTTTTAAATAAAAAAGATATTTAACATATATATATTTCCCATAGGGTCCTATGTTAAACTATGTCCCACGGTGGCCACCATCTTAAATGGCGGGTGCACCTGTTGGATCATTTTTTTTAAATTGTCCACTAAAGGACTATCGTGACCAAGTTTAGTTCCAACCGCCTCAGAAGTCTCTGACAAGAAAATTGACAAAGTCTTTCCCATACAGTCTAATGTTAAAATATGTCCCACAGTGGTGGCCATCTTTGATGGCAAGTGGACTTCCCGGACACAATATAAAAAAATTTCCCAGTAGTTTCAGAGTAGATCTTTGAAAAAGTTTACGGCGTACGATGGATGACGACGAGGACGGGTAGCAAGTGATAGCAATGCATGAACACGTATTTTCAGTTTGGTATTTTGCGCCGACTGACCCAGTGACGTCAGGAGAACAATCACTTTTGATCTATGACGTCCAATAATTTCCTTTGTGACAAAAAAATTTACGGGAAAGGTTTAGATCCCTTGTAATGGCTGGGAACTGGAAATTCATCTATTATATCTCACATGGCCCTTAGGGCCAGGTGAGGTAAAAAAAAAAGTTAATGACAGACATAAGATAGACTGAATATTTGGGCAATGTTGCAGGCTCATACAACTTCTGGTGATTTTCAGTCATCTTATTTACACAGCAGTTATTGCCGATGGAGAACATTCACCCCTTTTCCCATCAGGTGGCGTCACTGTACCAACGGTGGTTACCAAAACGTTTGTTTTCAGATAAACGCTTGTAACCAATGTAATCAAATGGCAATAGCATTACCTACATGGTGTCCTTGATCTGAAAACGTTACGTAATATGACGGCGTGCACGGCATATAGAAAGAACGGAAGTGATCATAAAAGATTGTAATATGATATCGCCTATACCCTTTCTCTAGTTTATTTCACATTGACCGGGAACAATCATAGGACCCAATGACAATGTCAATGTAAAATTGCACACGTGTGTTTTTTGTTTTTTGTTTCACTTCATTTGGGTCTAATGTAAATTTGCACACGCGCTTTTGCATCAAATGTTTGAAGATCATCCCCACTGAAGCGCAAGGGCAGCGCAAATGCAATACAGTGACCAAAAGAAAAAGGACAATCATTGCTATACAAAACACTACACAGAAAACTATCTTTTATCCCAGAGTCAGACTTTTTTCACAGAAACGAAAATCAGATTTTGAATTTTTGGATATAAAAAAAAATCAGTAATTTGTCTTCAAATTTTTATAATAGACTTCTCGTTGAGAACTGCAGGGCCGGATATCTTTCAACTCAATTTATTTTGTTTCTTTAAAATTTCACCACATATTTTTTTTTCAGAAGAAAAAACATATAAAAGTTAAAAGGTCGTCCTCTTAATGACATGAATATGTGTCTAGGCCGCGTCCATGCAACTTCGTATTATATAATAAGATTTGATTTTTGGTGCTTAACGCAATATTGCAGCTATATCATGGCGACAGGTTTCAGTACCTGGAGAGAACCACCGACCATGGGCAAGCAACTGGTAAACTTTATCACTTGCGGCTGTGAGTCGAGTGCACCCTTTTTTGTAATTTACAAAGCCAGGCACGAACTCACGCGTATTGGTGATAGGCTTGTATGAGTTGTTAGATCCAACGACCTAACTCAATGAGTCACCCGGCCCCCGTATTATATAATAAGTGTAGGGTTTTCAAGAAACCTTATGCAAGAAAGTTCAGCAGTTTAATTATTGCTTCTGATCCGCGGATTTCAAAGAGATAAAGTTGCATTTATATGCCTGGTGCTTTAACCATTCATATAATTTTTTCTATCACCGTATGTAGCGCTATCGTGTAATTTAATAAACACCGTCCAAATATATCTTGTATTTAGTGTAGAGGTTGGTAAATAGCTTGTATTACCGTTGAAATGAAACCGTACACTTCTTGTTTCATGATGGTCAGTTTTTTTGTTAGAGGAAACCGGAGTTCCCTGATAAAAAAAAACCACCGACCTGCCGAAAGTCACTAACAAAAGAAATCACATTAGTATTATTACCAATTAATAATAATCAAGTGACTGTTGATAAATAAAATCCACATATAATAATACTGTTCATGAAAAAAAAATCGACATCATCTATAATACGACCCAGGTATTCACGTTTTATTGTTTTTTTTTCCATATTTTCAGAATGTTTAATTTGATGCCTTTATTTGAATGACTTACATGTTTAATTTTGTATTTTTCATTTATCGCGAACAGTTTATTGTTAAGAATCACAAAATTAACACCCTTAAAGCTACAATTTTACAAGCACAGGACAACTGTCCAATATAAGACAATATCTATCAGACAATTTGTCCTAAGTAATTTTGTGTTATCAGACAGACAAAATGGAGATCACAAAGTGATCCTAATCTAAGGAGGGGTTACCACCCCAAGAAAAATTTGAAAAATTAGACCCTAAATCCTGCATTCTGAGGGTCTCTGCCAGTGTTCAAATCTTTTTAAAAAAAACAAGTTTTTTCACCAGGTCAAACAAAAAAGTTGTAAATTTCAAATAAATTGATTTGTATACCGAGTGTACAAACCAGGAATTCACAACACAAAATGAAATGGGGAAATACAGAGCACTGATGATCAAAATAGTTTTTGTACAACACACTGGTTGGTTAAGTTTGTTACGTTTGTTAAATTCAACTTCAGTGTATGATTGTTCTAACCTGTTACAGTCAACTCCACCTTTTCGAATATTGTATAATTAGAATATTGTTGATAATCGAATATCATTGCAAAACAACAAACCATTTATTGTGTTTTAAAGGAATAATCTCTGTTTATTTGCATATTGGATAAGCATATGTACCGGGTATTTGAATGGAAAAATTCAGGTAAAAAGTTGGCAAACTTCGTAATAATGGAATATTATTCTACATTTTGGACAGGAAGTGCAGCTTTGGAAATTTACATGTCCAGATTGGAAGAGTTCACATACTCCATTGTTGTATTTTTTATTCAATAAAATATTCAAAAAAGTTGTTCTTGAATTTCTATCTTATTAGTGGTATTTATTTATTTTTTGATAGCGCCACATATTTTGTTAGTTATGCAAAATGGGATGTAACTCTGGTAAGATTTGACGAAACATTATCGCTATCGAACTTGATCTCGATATTCATGAGATACACTTACATACCAAACCTAGTTTCAACCTGACTATTTGTTCCCAAGTTATCATCTGGAAACCAAATATTTAGCATTTTGAGGTATAAAAAGAGGCATAACTCTGGTAAAAATAGTCGAAAAATTTTCATTATCGAACTTGACCTAGTTATTCATAAGATACACTTACATACCACACCTAGCTTCAATCTGACTTTTCATTCACAAGTTATCATCTGGAAACCAAGCACACGGACGGACGACACCCATTTCTATAGTCCCCTTCGACGAAGCGTCGGGGAACAATTAGAATACGTTTCTTTTTGCTAATTATTAATTTTTAACATCGTAAAAATTTCGCTGTGATTACTTTCGAGTGAGCTGATTTCAAACTTTCAATGAATTACTGATTTAAGATGAACAAAAGATATCTCGTGCGCCGTTTAAATTATAATAGAAATATCATTGATAGTTCACTTATTTAGATTTAAAAACAGCATAAATGTGTATACAAATCATATTCTACAAACTAAGGTTCGTTTTTGGTACAAAAGGTTGCATTTATTGCAATGAAACTTGTTTCGGTTAGGGTTTACAGTTTAGCAAACCAGTTTTAAGTTTAATACAAGCCAGTTTCTAACTAATCCATGATTTAACACATTTTATTGAATTGGTGGTTTCTAAAGATGGCTGACACTCCAGATCTAAATGATCTTATAGACCTAATATTGATAGATAGTTTACTGCAAATTGATGATGAAAGTTCTGATGCATGGCTATGTCATATTCTTCAACATTTTGTTCACAGAACATTTCAATTCACCTTTTTGTTGGCGTTCATGACTAAACGTAGGTAAAAAGCCCCCTGTAAACCGATAATTTGATTACAACAGACATTTGTATAAAGATATTTACTTTTCTGATGTTCACATACCCATTACATTTGTGAATCTTCAACATGAAGTCGACGCATGTTCTTCTTTTCCTCCGCTGCCGCCACGTTTCAAAACCAAGCTATAAAACCGCCTCTCGTGCGGTTTGCTAAATTTCTGGAACTGGTTTTGATTTGGACTCGATAAACATGAAAACCAGTTTGGGTTTCAACTCAGTTTTAAACCGGTTTTCTTAAATAAATGAAAAGTTTAGAAAACCAGTTTGAAACCCGAACCACTTTGCTTGCAATAAATTCGACCAAATTACAATTTCTGGGTTAGGACCAACATAAGACACCTCCATAGATGTCCTAAAGTTAAGACAAATTTTGCGACATATCCTAAGTTAGGACATGGTCGAGAACACGACTTAGGACTAAGATTTGTCCTAAGATGGTCTTAGGACATGTCTTAGTCCTAAGACACTTTCGAGAACACGACCCCTGACATTTATCACACCTCACAGTAAACACATTCAACCGTACATCTGTCAATTAATGATAGCTTGGATTATGATCATTTAAATGGGTGCTCATTACATTCGGTTTACATCTTGATGAAAAATATACAAACCAAATGTATTCTTTATTTACATGGAAAATTTTCAAAACTGTGCAGCAAAAAAAAAAAGTCACTACGATTGATATTTATCATTGCTCTGACGACGTATTGTTGCTATATTATAATAAAAATGAAACTGAGTTTTTAGTTCCAAAATGGAAATTAATTTAACTTATTTATATTATCAAACCCATTGATAATTTAATTATACCGAATTAGTTTAAAAAATAAATCATAGAAGCCAGAATGTGTTTTGAGTTTTAACATGGATTGGCAGATATGAGTATTTTATACCGAACCAGAAGTGAGGGATAACATACAAATTTACTAATATCTGCCAAAAGTTGAGGGTGGCAAAACTAATTTATACATAGTTTTAAAGACATTTAATTTTGGAGTTAAAAACTCAATTTCATCTTTACAATTTCATATGTGAATATTAGCATGTTTTTTATCAGCTTAGCTGTGAACGTGAAAAAATTGTGAAAAATAAGTTATTTAAGTCTCAAATATATTAGTAAAACTTCCTTGTTTTCAACAATAAACCAGGAAATGTTTTTT
>MJUT01012362.1:734401-749150 GCA_002080005.1 Gigantidas platifrons | reverse complement strand
ACTTGCAAGGGGGGGGGGGTTGTTTTCGGACAAGACGAGAGTTAGAATATTTATTATATAGATAGGTGTGAATTATGGAGATTTATCCGTGAAATCAATTCCGATATTTCACATGTGAAATATCGTTTTTTTTTCGCCAGAACTACTTTTAGACAACTATAAGTGTAGTGGTTACGTCCTTTGTTGTGTTACGGTGAATACACACATGATTGTACACTGAAACAATTAAACAAATGAAAAAGTTTTAGTACTTTTATAAATTATTTTAATTGAATCATTTTATTGATACATTAAAATCAAACACTTGCTTATTCTAAATCGAATCATTTCAATGGCATAACACAACAGATTTAAATATAAACAAACAACGGAAATGTTAAAAGTGCATTGTAGATTGTCAGTTTCCTAATTCCTTTCACCACCCCTTTTCAATGAAAAATCGTCTGCGTTGAACAATCTTCAAATTAAAAAAAACAAAACAAAATGTCTGATCATTTTGACGTTTATACGGCAGCTGTAGTCTCACAATTTTTAGAAGAAAATGATTTTGAATTTGGAAAATGTGGAAATGCCAGAATTTAATATTCTAGATGTCCAAACAAATGTTCCAAATTCCAATGGCAATACAAATGAAAATGTATATCAAACTAAAGCCCAGTCGGGTAGATTTCAGAACGTTTCATTTGAGGACATTGATTCATTCGTTAGTTCGAATTATGTTACACATGAATTACACACGACTCGGACAATAATAACACATCGTGCCTGGTTCAGATAAATCGGACTGACATTAGTCGCAATTGCAATGAATTTTTCCACAACAACTTTACAAATCCGCCCATATTCAAATAAAATTCAGAAACTCGTCCTTCATTTAAATTTCCAATTTTTTTCATCGAAGCGACAGCACTTGACTTGTTTGAATGTGCGGCCATATTGATTACACACTATCATTGCTCGTAGATTTATACGCGTGGAATGAAATATACAAATTAAATAAAATAATATAAAAGAAATTTTGGAAGTCTATATAATAAACAGTATAACAAATCATAGATTTTGAATATCAAAATAAGACCACTCGTGACCGAATACGCAATAAGGATTAAACTCGTGGACGGAACAAGTTCCGCCCACTCGTTTAAATCCTTATGCGTACTTCGGTCTCTCGTGGTCTTATTTTGATATTCAAAATCTACGATTAGTTATACTATATATATTTTTTTTGTCGCGCAAAGCGCGAAATTTTATCCAGAATTTAACATTAGGTTATATGACAAAAACTCTGAAATCAGATTATTTTTTTTCCTCTACCAAAATCAGAATATTTTTTTTATGAAAAAACCATAACCCTCCCCCCTTTTCAAGTTAAATGTTCGTTCCCTAAGAGGTGATTTACTTTTGAGGTCACCAACACAAAACAACAACAAAAATATCAATGAGTCCAATTATCTCCCCTTAATTATGCTAAATCTTACTTATATTTCATCATGCACTTTTCCTATGGTGTTCTACCTTTGATTAATGTTTGTCAACAAACCCACGCGAAAATAATAGAATAAATTACTACGCCAGTAACAGTTCGCATCTTTGTAAAGGCATAAAAAACGTCCTACGTCAATGCCACGTTTTTCATTATTTCTGTTATACTGATTCTGTTCTCAAAATTAAACTAATTAGAACCAATTGCATAAATTTTCGCACGATCACTGTGAACTATTTCGTTTACTGTCGTACTTCGGTCGTATATGGCGGGAAATAATTACTTTATTTAAATACTTTATTTACACCATAATTGACACTCAAAGCATTACAAAAATCAAGCATTATTAAACAATGTATAAAAAAAATGAAAACGGAACATACACAACTAGATTTATCGTAAAATTGAATGTAGGACAAGTCGTTAATGTTACTTGTCGGAATATTTTTATGAATGAAAACTAGCGTAATAATACAAGCGAGACAAACAATATAACTATCGGCATTTTAATCCTCCTGACAATTTGTCACAGTTAAACATTTACCATTTGAGACACGATAAGTTATCTTAAAATCTGCAAAAGTAGTAACAGTCAAAGTGTAGTGTTATCTAACAAGCACCAGATCTATATTTTGATGAGCCATCTCTGTCTCGACAGGTGATAAGATCATGACGGTTGTCATGTAAACAAACAAAAATGGCCGAAAGGCCACAAGTAAATACGGTTTTGCAAAACCGTATAATAAAAACAGGTATATGTTGAACACTACGTAACAAGCGTTACTTTTTCGACAGGACACGTTAAATTAAGTTTAGACAAATTAAATGGATGAGAACTATCTTTTTTTCGCTTAGAAAATGGAAGAAAAATGTTCTATGTGAACAAAAAGCTTGAAAATCATAGCATACATTGTATCTTTACTTTAAAAAATGGTATGAATGTCCCATATCATTCATCAGTACTGTAGAATGACCCATTTAATATTGATAACAATTTCAAAATATAACAATTAAATGCAAAAAGTTGAATTAACACTAATTATTGGGGAAAATGCTTTTTAAGGAATTTGATTAAAGGAAGATAATCATAGTACTGTAGAGTATTATAAAATTACTACTGAAAAAAAAATGAACCAATATAGTGATTAACACAGTTTGTCTATAAGCTTATATATTTGGATTAAGTGTTAACTATATCAGATATCTTAGTTGTTTACAAAATACACTGATATATATAATTATTGTTTGTAAACAAACATCTGCTTTGCATAATAAATCCTCGGATTTACCTTTTTCTAAGAAGACACGTGTTGTTTAATTAATTTATTTTATAAAAATATATAACCTATATTTTCTGTTTTTATATATAATTATTAAGGTAAAAATACATTACAAGTCGAAGAGAACAAAAAACCATTCTGAAAAATTTGTCAAACTAAAAATCATCCTGATTCTGATCCTGATCTTACCAGCAGCTCGCTGGTAAAATTTGGCCCAAAATTTGATTATATTTTACTTTACATCCAAAATTTTACAAGAAGACGTATGTTGAATATAAAATAATACAACCTTGAACCCTCCTTGGGAAATTATATATTTCCAACTATTACATCCATATTTTGTCACAATATATCCATAAATACATGTCTGGCAAACTCATTTACCTAACACGATACACAAATCTAGCAACATTTTTGGCTGTAATGGTTGAGTATATAGCCAAGGGTGATAATCGTTTCCAGAGCCTGGTCATACCACAGTTCCTGTGGTCATACGAGGAAGAATGCGCTGCTTTCATTTTCAATTTTAACCTTTAAATCTGCTGTCTGCTATTTTTTTAAGGCTATGATAGTTGATTTCAGACCTCTCACTTTTCATTTTGACCAACTTTTACCTACTTTATAACTGTTTAGTAATTCCAATATGTGATGTCACGAAGTAATCCCTTTTGGTATTCAAAGCCAGAGTTGTTTTCTGATATTGCCTGCCTCTGAATGCCTTATCAACCATGCATAGTTCTATTCGGGAATTTTTTTTCAGGTACCCCCGCCTCGAACCGGCATGAATTACGCCTGCACCTCAATGTCGTGCCAACCGGCGCTGGAGTATTCAAAAGTAGATATATTTTGCTGCATAAATATGTAAATAGAATCATGATCACCTACCTATAACGCCAGATACAGCTCATCATTCCCAGAAGCCGCTTTGGATTCATTGAATGTCGCCATTTTGACTTGTTTTGAAAGTTTGTCACGTGATCACTTTTTCCAAGAATTACACTAGTCTGGTACTAGTAAACCCTCGGATTTTTTTCTTGTTCTCAACAAAATAATCCGAATATCAGAAAACAACTCTGGCTTTGAATACCAAAAGGGATTAGTCACGAAGTGTCTCCTAAAAAATTGTGTGCCACCCTAACTCGAATAATTCAAACCCTTTCCGTCTCCGATTCTCTCCGCCTTCTGTAGCGACCAGCGGGAGCGTAATATAATGACTGGATTATTCAGGTTAGTGCCATCCTAAAGTAGTACAAACACAAAAGTGTAAAAGTAGTACAAACACGAAAGTGTAAAAGGAGTACAAACACAAAAGTAAAGCAAATAATTAAAAAAACCTCTAAAAGATTAAGTAGAGCACTTTACGCATGCTCACAACTCATCCTTGGCAACCTCATGATGACTGAGAGGTGACCAACAACAATGAAAGGCTGTTTCTGAACCTTTCTATTATTAATCAGTTTTAAATGTATGTTATTTCATGTATCTTATTCATTGAAATCGTTCTTTTAGAATGCATATTTGATTTCATTGCAGTATAGACTGATCAAGCGTAATGATTTGTTTTTACGTACAGACACTGCAGCATCTCTTCAAAATATTAAAATATTATCATGATAGGTGAATATCTGTCAAGCAGCAACGTATAATAGTGGTTTCTTTCCATGTTTTTTTTTTTTTTTTTTAGTTCCTTTGATCATATGGTCATTTGCGGAAACAGATAGAATAAACATATTCCCTGGCCTAATTGTCAAATTGTGTATCATATGCGGAAACAGATAGAATAAACATTTTCCCTTGCCTGATTGTCGAATTGTGTGTTGTGTGTACATGTACATGTACATTATTTCCAATTCTTCAAACTGACTTTGAGATGCTTGACTTGTACAGGGAGGGGGAATGTTTATATTGTTTTCCTCTCTACATCTAAAGTACATACTTATTTTCCGTTGTTCTATTTACTTTCATTATTTGTTTAGTATTTTACATATGTTGTGTTGATATATTTGATACAGTACGTGTTTAGACATGTATTCATTTTATTTTACATTACACTGTATTTTGAATATATATGTATAGAATTAAAGTTAATTGCAAAAAGCAGCTTACCTGTAAGTAAAACCAAAATCCGGAAGAAGGAATTATTTCTTGGAAATTCCCAAGGTGTTTAGATGTAAATAAGTTTGAAATGGATTTCATAGGAAGCAGGAAATTTAAATAAGTATTACTTCCTTATCGTTAGCTATGTCTATGGATGCTGGGGACAGTACTTTTATCCAAAATCTATGGCATTGGAGAGTGTTTCTATTTATTGCTATTATTTAGTCACGGACACTACAAATCAACAAATAAAATCAATACGACAGTGAAATAGTAATGAAATTGTCAGTCAATACACAAAAATGGTATTTGTTGCTCACTTAAAAAATAAAATGAGGTTTAAATCCAGAAATTTCAAATTCAAAATACCACTAAAATGTATGGATGGTACTACAATTCCACAATATGGAATTTACAAAAAGCAAAACACAGGGGCAAAACTGAATAAAAGCATTTCATCTGCACATAACATCCTACCAAAAAACTCTTTCAACAGCCCTAATGACCATGAAAATTTTGTGCATTACCTCTTTACTTGGGGGCTGCCATTAATCAACTGGTATCCTATGTCGAAAAACACAGGGTCAGTACAGGAACGTCCCTGTGCGGGTAGCAGCTTATAATCTCAAATCCAATGTACTTTTGCCGAAAAGTTTTTACAGAAATGAATCACCTTTGAAATTATACTGAAGAATTGTCAGTCATTTTAGTTATAAAGTCTCAATTTTTTTTTCAATGTCACCATACTGCTCTACAAATAAAAATAGAGGCTACTGTCCCCTGCCTCCTTAAGAAGACCATAAATAATCTGCATCATCCACTGTATATTTTTTTCCAAATAATTTAGCCAATTTGAAACAAGAATAACTATATTTGAACACTTACAGATGTCTTAGACTCTATTTATAATTTTTTAAACAAGTACACTGTTCTTTACAAATTTCCAGGAATTTGTCCGCAATATCCAAATTCCTTAAAAAAAATTACAAAAGAATCAAGATAGACCTCTGTAAGTATCCCTTATCTAATTTTGGAAAGACCGAATCATAGGAAATATAAAGATGCCTTCATACTGCAGGATATTAACATCAAAATGCATAAAATAATGGTTTTAATGTGCTAGGCCACTTTAAACAGACTGGAAATTACCACAACAGATTAAAAAAATAAAGATTCCTAGAGAACAAAATACACAAAACATGAAATTTACATGCAGAATTAATTCTCATACTAAATCATCAGATATAATTTGGTAATTTATTAGATTGTCGAACTTTAATTTGGTTTGTAATGATAGCCCTCAAAGGGAGGTAATTTACAGATGTTTACATCATGCAGTTTAGCTTAATGGTGACTAATTGGGTTTTATGACCTCTGATGTTTATGGAAATTAGATGCTGATGACAGACATGGAAGGAAATACTTATTTTGTTTTATTAAACAATTAAAACTAAGCTTGGGCACCTGCGAAATGAAATTTTATGTACTAAGCTTACTCAATCACCCTATAAAATGCTACTGCACAATATTTTGATCATATCTTGAAAATCCAGTGAGAAATATGGCAGCTTATAGAAAAAGCAACAAAAATAACACTCGCAGAAAGAAAACACAGTTCAAAAAGGGACATAAATTTACATCTACACTCAAAGAGTATTACACTGACAATTCGAGTAGTTCTTCTGTGTCTGTTCTAAAATGGCCCAGTTCACAGGAATATGTTGATGCGCTATCTGCAGTCTAATTGTGACGTAAATGTACTTCCAACAAAGCTGAGACCTGTCAAAATAGAAGTTGAAAATGAAAATGACTTTGAAATGTCTGAGGAATCGGAAGGAAATATAATTATCAATTTAAACAAATTGTCTGACTTGATTTCAGCATTTTTGCCACATAAATGTCTAAGTGCCAGCCCAAGTGTAAAAATGGTGAGGCGGCTGGGTTTGTGCATAACAGTTGAAGTATTTTGTAGAAACTGTAATTTTATCTCAGATGAAGTGGATTTATTTACTACAGTCCCCTCCTCTCGGGGTCCAGATGCAGGCAGCTTAAATGTGTGTCTGCTGATACCCGTGCTAAAATCAAAAGTAGGTATTAGTGATGTCGTTCAGGTTCTAAGCTGTTTAAATATCAAATCTCCCGACAGGAGAGGACTACAAAGAAGGTTTAACCGATATTCGGACATGATGGTGGATGTCAATAAACAACAGATGATTGACAATCAAACATATGTGAAGCACATTCTTCAATTGGCCGGTGAAGAAAATCTTGTTGATGTAGAAACGTAATCTCCCTACAACAACAGACCACAGCCTGGCTGTGAGGCAGCAACACAAACATTTTGCCCTCTTGTTGAGCAATGCACAACAAAAAAATTAACAATTAACATTGAAACTGCCAACGTAAACTCTCCGTCGAAAAACTGTGAACACAATGCATACACATGCAAACGAATTTACAGTACTGGCGAGTCTATGGCTTCCACAGAATCCAAGTTTGTGAAAAATGAAAAAAACACCTTAACACCATCAACAGCCAAGGATTACTTAAAGTGCGATCTATACCCAGTGATGCCAGTGCGCAAATCGTGAAGTCTGTGCATGACTATGAAAAGGATAGTAACATTCCTACTAGGCACTACAAATGTTTCATTCATAAATTACGTTCATTCAAAAAAAAATTCAGAAGAATAAAATTAACAAGTTCACTGATTGGATGTAACAAAGACTTTTTCATGAGGAAATTATCCAGCAATATCAGGTCGAGATTAAGAGTTTAACTTATCCGAATAAAAAAAAACTACAACAACAGAAGATTCATTTCTCTACAGGGCTAGTAATGTGGTTCAAAATATAATATCTTGCTTTGCGAATGATCACAGAAACTGTCATAAATATTCACTTGTGTGCAATGCACATTTGCAAACATATTCAACTAAGCACCTCCCATATGGGAAGCATTTGGAACTCAATATGAATGACATTGTTAAATTAAATGGAATAATAGAGAAAAAAATTTCGGAGACTGAACTTTCAAAAATTAGCCGTCTTTCAACAACCAACAAATGTGAAAGTTTGCATCACAAGGTATTTACATTTGCACCAAAGAGTACGATATATACTCGCAATTTTGCCGGTTTGTGTCATTCAGCCGTTCATTCATCTTCACTAGGGAATGGGCTAGGGTGCATTAATTTGGCAAAGACTATTGGACTTAAATATAAAAGGACGGACCCTTTCATTCAACAAATGAAAAAAGATGGATACAAACAACAGAAGAAATGCCATTCGTAAACAGATTCGCCAGTACAAATTTTCACGGTATATTGCTCGACACAATAAAGGAAATAGAACACTAAAGCAAAACTCCTTGTATAAATGTACCAACAAAAGCATAATTGAAGAACATGAATATGGAAACAGTCAAAGATTTTACCTGTTAATGCAACATACATCTTGCGAACCCATAGTGGCCTGTACATTCACCATTATTTTTGCAAATTTGCCGATTATTGTTTATTCTAGCTGTTTCCAAGGACAAGTGCTCAATCCGGACACAAAGTTTATTGTGACACAGATGGGACACGTGCTGAACTGTATCTATTGCTCTACAACCATTATGTATGTACATTTGCAAACGATGAACACGAAGTTTAATTTTATGTTTTCTAAAACGAAATTCAAATATTGCATATCCTTTTAGTTGTTGTCCGTTCCAAATATGACAATTTCGAACAGTAATTTTTTTCTTAACGTACTTGTTTATTTTACAAATTTCTTTATCGGTTAGCTTAGTTTTGTAAAAATTTGTCATATTGTATTGTAAGATAAAATTATGTAGTGAACAGAAAATATTGTATTTTGTTAATGCACAGTTACTATGGGAAAGTTTGATGATGCCAGTTTGGCTTAACTGTAATAAAAATAAGAAAACAACAAACATATTAAATGACCAAGAAACTTTTTTGTCAGCTATATCATGGATATTTATCATTGCAATACTTTGGGGGCTGATATAACAAAATTGGAAAAAAGACAAAATTCACCAAAAAACAAGAGTTATCTATCTTGAATTGCAGTATTATTTTTAAATTCATTTTCTTATGACATTTCTCACATTCAGGTATTAAACTGAAGCATGCCAAGTAGCAAAACACATGCATATTTACAAAAAAAACCAATGACTTAATTGTAATATTTGTTTTTTTAATTTTGTGATTTTCTTAAGGATGCTGGGGACAGTACTTTTAACCAAAATCTACGGCATTGGACAGTGTTTCTATTTATTGCTATTATTTAGACACGGACACTACAAATCAACAAATAAAATCAATACGACAGTGAAATAGTAATGAAATTGTCAGTCAATACACAAACATGGTATTTGTTGCTCACTTAAAAAATAAAATGAGGTTTACATCCAGAAATTTCAAATTCAAAATACCAAAAAAATGTATGGACGGTACTACACTTCCACAATATGGAATTTACAAAAAGCAAAACACAGGGGCAAAACTGAATATAAGCATTTCATCTGCACATAACATCCTGCCAAAAACCCTTTCAACAGCCCTAATGACCATGCACATTTTGTGCATTACCTCTTTACATGGGGGCTGCCATTAATCAACTGGTATCCTAGGTCGAAAAACACAGGTTCAGTACAGGAACGTCCCTGTGCGGGTAGCAGCTTATAATCTCAAATCCAATGTACTTTTGTAGAAAAGTTTTTACAGAGATGAATCACCTTTGAAATTATACTGAAGAATTGTCAGTCATTTTAGCTATAAAGTCTCAATTTTTTTTTCAATGTCACCATACTGCTCTACTAATAAAAATAGAGGCTACTGTCCCCTGCCTCCTTGAGAAGACCATAAATAATCTGCATCATCCACTGTATATTTTTTTCCAAATAATTTAGCCAATTTGAAACAAGAATAACTATATTTGAACACTTACAGATGTTTCAGACTCTATTTAGAATTTTTTAAACAAGTACACTGTTCTTTGCAAATTTCCAGGAATTTGTCCGCAATATCCAAATTCCTTAAAAAATTTACAAAAAATCAAGATAGACCTCTATAAGTAGTCCTTATCTAATTTTGGAAAGACCGAATCATAGGGAATATAAAGATGCCTTCATACTGCAGGATATTAACATCAAAATGCATAAAATAATGGTTTTAATGTGCTCGGCCACTTTAAACAGACTGGAAATTACCACAACAGATTAAAAAAAAAAGATTCCTAGAGATCAAAATACAGAAAACATGAAATGTACATGCAGAATTCATTCTCATACTAAATCATCTGATATAATTTGGTAATTTATTAGACTGTTGAACTTTAATTTGGTTTGTAATGATAGCCCTCAAAGGGAGGTAATTTACAGATGTTTACATCATGCAGTTTAATGATGACTAATTGGGCTTTATGACCTCTGATGTTTATGGAAAGTAGATGCTGATGACAGACATGGAAGGAAATACTTATTTTGTTTTTATTAAACAATTAAAACTAAGCTTGGGCACCTGCAAAATGAAATTTTATGTACTAAGCTTACTCAATCATCCTATAAAATGCTACTGCACAATATTTTGGTCATATCTTGAAAATCCAGTGAGAAATATGGCAGCTTATAGAAAAAGTAACAAAAAGAACACTCGCAGAAAGAAAACACAGTTCAAAAAGGGGCATAAATTTACATCTACACTCAAAGAGTCTTACACTGACAATTCCAGTAGTTCTTCTGTGTCTGTTCTAAAAAGGCCCAGTTCATAGGAATATGTTGATGCGCTATCTACACAGTCTAATTGTGACGTAAATGTACTTCCAACAAAGCTGAGACCTGTCAAAATAGAAGTTGAAAATGAAAATGACTTTGAAATGTCTGAGGAATCGGAAGAAAATATAAATATGAATTTAAACAAATTGTCGGACTTGATTTCAGCATTTTTGCCACATAAATGTCTAAGTGCCAGCCCAAGTGTAAAAATGGTGAGGCAGCTGGGTCTGTGCATAACAGTTGAAGTATTTTGTAGAAAATGTAATTTTATCTCAGATAAAGTGGGTTTATTTACTACAGTACCCTCCTCTCGGGGTCCAGATGCAGGCAGCTTAAATGTGTGTCTGCTGATACCCGTGCTAAAATCAAAAGTGGGTATTAGTGATGTCGTGAAGGTTCTAAGCTGTTTAAATATCAAGTCACCCGACAGGAGAGGACTACAAAGAAGGCTTAACCGATATTCGGACATGATGGTGGATGTCAATAAACAACAGATTATTGACAATCAAACATATGTGAAGCACATTCTTCAATTGGCCGGTGAAGAAAATCTTGTTGATGTAGAAACGGACTCTTCCTACAACAACAGACCACAACCTGGCTGTGAGGCAGCAACACAAACATTTTGCCCTCTTGTTGAGCAATGCACAACAACAAAATTAACAATTAACATTGAAACTGACAACGTAAACTGTCCGTCGAAAAACTGTGAACACAATGCGTACACATACAAACGAAATTAAAGTACTGGCGAGTCTATGGCTTCCACAGAATCCAAGTTTGTGAGAGAAAAAAACACCTTAACACCATCAACAGCCAAGGATTACTTAAAGTGCGATCTGTAACCAGTGATGCCAGTGCGCAAATCATGAAGTCTGTGCTTGACTATGAAAAGGAGAGTAACATTCCTACTAGGCACTACAAATGTTTCATTCATAAATTACGTTCATTCCAAAACAAATTCAGAGGAATAAAATTAACATGTTCACTGATTGGATGTAACACAGACATTTTCATGAGGAAATTATCCAGCAATATCAGGTCGAGATTAAGAGTTGAACTTATCCGAATAAAAAAAAAACTACAACAACAGAAGATTCATTTCTCTACAGGGCTAGTAATGTGGTTCAAAATATAATATCTTGCTTTGCGAATGAACACAGAAACTGTCGTAAATATTCACTTGTGTGCAATGCACATTTGCAAACATATTCAACTAAGCACCTCCCATATGGGAAGCATTTGGAACTCAATATGAATGACATTGTTAAATTAAATGGAATAATAGAGAAACATTTTTCGGAGACTGAACTTTCAAAAATTAGCCGTCTTTCAACAACCAACAAATGTGAAAGTTTGCATCACAAGGTATTTACATTTGCACCAAAGAGTACGATATATACTCGCAATTTTGCCAGTTTGTGTCATTCAGCCGTTCTTTCATCTTCACTAGAGAATGGGCTAGGGTGCATTAATTTGGCAAAGACTATTGGACTTAAATATAAAAGGACGAACCCTTTCATTCAACAAATGAAAAAAATGGATACAAACAACAGAAGAAATGCCATTCGTAAACAGACTCGCCAGTACAAATTTTCACGGTATATTGCTCAACGCAATAAAGGAAATAGAACACTAAAGCAAAACTCCTTGTATAACTGTACCAACAAAAGCATAATTGAAGAACATGAATATGGAAACAATCAAGATTTTACCTGTTAATGCAACATACATCTTGCGAACCCATAGTGGCCTGTACATTCACCATTATTTTTGCAAATTTGCCGATTAGTTTATTCTAGCTGTTTCCAAGGACAAGTGCTCAATCCGGACACAAAGTTTATTGTGACACAGATGGGACACGTGCTGAACTGTATCTATTGCTCTATAACCATTATGTATGTACATTTGCAAGCGATGAACACGAAGTTTAATTTTATGCTTTCTAAAACGAAATTCGAATATTGCATATCCTGTTAGTTGTTGTCCGTTCCAAATATGACAATTTCGAACAGTAATTTTTTTCTTAACGTACTTGTTTATTTTACAAATTTCTTTATCGGTTAGCTTAGTTTTGTAAAAATTTGTCATATTGTATTGTAAAATAAAATTATGTAGTGAACAGAAAATATTGTATTTTGTTAATGCACAGTTACAATGGGAAAGTTTGATGAAGCCAGTTTGGCTTAACTGTAATAAAAATAAGAAAACAACAAACATATTAAATGACAAAGAAACTTTTTTGTCAGCTATAGCATGGATATTTACCATTGCAATACTTTGGGGGCTGATATAACAAAATTGGATTCACCAAAAAACAAGAGTTATCTATCTTGAATTGCAGTATTATTTTTAAATTCATTTTCTTATGACATTTCTCACATTCAGGTATTAAACTGAAGCATGCCAAGAAGCAAAACACATGTATATTTAGAAAAAAAACCAATCATTTAATTGTAATATTTGTTTTTTTAATTTTGTGATTTTCTTAAGGATGCTGGGGACAGTACTTTTAACCAAAATCTACGGCATTGGACAGTGTTTCTATTTATTGCTATTATTTAGTCACGGACAATACAAATCAACAAATAAAATCAATACGACAGTGAAATAGTAATGAAATTGTCAGTCAATACACAAAAATGGTATTTGTTGCTCACTTAAAAAATAAAATGAGGTTTACATCCAGAAATTTCACATTCAAAATACCACTAAAATGTACCGACGGTACTACACTTCCACAATATGGAATTAACAAAAAGCAAAACACAGGGACAAAACTGAATAAAAGCATTTCATCTGCACATAACATCCTACCAAAAAACACTTTCAACAGCCCTAATGACCATGCAAATTTTCTGCATTACCTCTTTACATGGGGGCTTCCATTAATCAACTGCTATCCTATGTTGAAAAACACAGGTTCAGTACAGGAACGTCCCTGTGCGGGTAGCAGCTTATAATCTCAAATCCAATGTACTTTTCCAGAAAAGTTTTTACAGAAATGAATCACCTTTGAAATTATACTGAAGAATTGTCAGTCATTTTAGTTATAAAGTCTCAATTTTTTTTTCAATGTCACCATACTGCTCTACTAATAAAAAAGGGAGGGGGACAAATAGAGGCTACTGTCCCCTGCCTCCTTAAGAAGACCATAAATAATCTGCATCATCCACTGTATATTTTTTTCCAAATAATTTAGCCAATTTGAAACAAGAATAACTATATTTGAACACTTACAGATGTTTCAGACTCTATTTAGAATTTTTTAAACAAGTACACTGTTCTTTACAAATTTCCCGGAATTTGTCCGCAATATCCAAATTCCTTAAAAAATTTACAAAAAATCCAGATAGACCTCTATAAGTAGCCCTTATCTAATTTTGGAAAGACCGAATCATAGGGAATATAAAGATGCCTTCATACTGCAGGATATTAACATCAAAATGCATAAAATAATGGTTTTAATGTGGTCGGCCACTTTAAACAGACTGGAAATTACCACAACATATTAAAAAAATAAAGATTCCTAGAGATCAAAATACAGAAAACATGAAATTTACATGCAGAATTCATTCTCATACTAAATCATCTGATATAATTTGATAATTTATTAGACTGTTGAACTTTAATTTGGTTTGTAATGATAGCCCTCTAAGGGAGGTAATTTACAGATGTTTACATCATGCATGCAGTTTAATGATGACTAATTGGGCTTTATGACCTCTGATGTTTATGGAAATTAGATGCTGATGACAGACATGGAGGGAAATACTTATATTTGTTTTATTAAACAATTAAAACTAAGCTTGGGCACCTGCGAAATGAAATTTTATGTACTAAGCTTACTCAATCACCCTATAAAATGCTACTGCACAATATTTTGGTCATATCTTGAAAATCCAGTGAGAAATATGGCAGCTTATAGAAAAAGTAACAAAAAGAACACTCGCAGAAAGAAAACACAGTTCAAAAAGGGACATAAATTTACATCTACACTCAAGGAGTCTTACACTGACAATTCCAGTAGTTCTTCTGTGTCTGTTCTAAAAAGGCCCAGTTCACAGGAATATGTTGATGCGCTATCTGCACAGTCTAATTGTGA
>MJUT01012362.1:722668-733447 GCA_002080005.1 Gigantidas platifrons | reverse complement strand
GAATTGCAGTATTATTTTTAAATTCATTTTCTCATGACATTTCTCACATTCAGGTATTAAACTGAAGCATGCCAAGTAGCAAAACACATGTATATTTAGAAAAAAAACAATGACTTAATTATAATATTTGTTTTTTTAATTTTGTGATTTTCTTAAAAGGATGCTGGGGACAGTACTTTTAACCAAAATCTACGGCATTGGACAGTGTTTCTATTTATTGTTATTATTTAGTCATGGACACTACAAATCAACAAATAAAATCAATACGACGTGAAATAGTAATGAAATTGTCAGTCAATACACAAAAATGGTATTTGTTGCTCACTTAAAAAATAAAATGAGGTTTACATCAAGAAATTTCAAATTCAAAATACCACTAAAATGTATGGACGGTACTACACTTCCACAATATGGAATTTACAAAAAGCAAAACACAAAGGGGCAAAACTGAATAAAAGCATTTCATCTGCACATATCATCCTACCAAAAAACCCTTTCAACAGCCCTAATGACCATGAAAATTTTGTGCATTACCTCTTGACATGGGGGCTGCCATTAATCAACTGCTATCCTATGTCGAAAAACACAGATTCAGTACAGGAACGTCCCTGTGCGGGTAGCAGCTTATAATCTCAAATCTAATGTACTTTTGTAGAAAAGTTTTTACAGAAATGAATCACCTTTGAAATTATACTAAAGAATTGTTAGTCATTTTAGTTATAAAGCCTCAATTTTTTTTTTCAATGTCACCATACTGCTCTACTAATAAAAATAGAGGCTACTGTCCCCTGCCTCCTTGAGAAGACCATAAATAATCTGCATCATCCACTGTATATTTTTTTCCAAATAATTTAGCCAATTTGAAACAAGAATAACTATATTTGAACACTTACAGATGTTACAGACTCTATTTAGAATTTTTTAAACAAGTAAACTGTCCTTTACAAATTTCCAGGAATTTGTCCGCAATATCCAAATTCCTTAAAAATTTTACAAAAAATCAAGATAGACCTCTATAAGTAGCCCTTATCTAATTTTGGAAAGACCGAATCATAGGGAATATAAAGATGTCTTCATACTGCAGGATATAAACATCAAAATGCATAAAATAATGGTTTTAATGTGCTCGGCCACTTTAAACAGACTGGAAATTACCACAACAGATTAAAAAAATAGAGATTCCTAGAGATCAAAATACAGAAGACATGAAATTTACATGCAGAATTCATTCTCATACTAAATCATCTAATGTAATTTGGTAATTTATTAGACTGTTGAACTTTAATTTGGTTTGTAATGATAGCCCTCAAAGGGAGGTAATTTACAGATGTTTACATCATGCAGTTTAGCTTAATGATGACTAATTGGGTTTTATGACCTCTGATGTTTATGGAAATTAGATGCTGATGACAGACATGGAAGGAAATACTTATTTTGTTTTATTAAACAATTAAACTAAGCTTGGGCACCTGCAAAATGAAATTTTATGTACTAAGCTTACTCAATCACCCTATAAAATGCTACTGCACAATATTTTGGTCATATCTTGAAAATCCAGTGAGAAATATGGCAGCTTAAAAGAACGCTCGCAGAAAGAAAACACAGTTCAAAAAGGGACATAAATTTACATCTACACTCAAAGAGTCTTACACTGACAATTCCAGTTGTTCTTCTGTGTCTGTTCTAAAAAGGCCCAGTTCACAGGAATATGTTGATGCGCTATCTGCACAGTCTAATTGTGATGTAAATGTACTTCCAACAAAGCTGAGACCTGTCAAAATAGAAGTTGAAAATGAAAATGACTTTGAAATGTCTGAGGAATCAGAAGAAAATATAATTATCAATTTAAACAAATTGTCGGACTTGATTTCAGCATTTTTGCCACATAAATGTCTAAGTGCCAGCCCATGTGTAAAAATGGTGAGGCGGCTGGGTCTGTGCATAACAGTTGAAGTATTTTGTAGAAACTGTAATTTTATCTCAGATGAAGTGGATTTATTTACTACAGTCCTCTCCTCTCGGGGTCCAGATGTAGGCAGCTTAAATGTGTGTCCTGTTGATACCCGTGCTAAAAGCAAAAGTGGGTATTAGTGATGTCGTGCAGGTTCTAAGCTGTTTAAATATCAAGTCTCCCGACAGGAGAGGATTACAAAGAAGGTTTAACCGATATTCGGACATGATGGTGGATGTCTATAAACAACAGATGATTGACAATCAAACATATGTGAAGCACATTCTTCAATTGGCCGGTGAAGAAAATCTTGTTGGTGTAGAAACGGACTCTTCCTACAACAACAGACCACAGCCTGGCTGTGAGGCAGCAACACCAACATTTTGCCCTCTTGTTGAGCAATGCACAACAACAAAATTAACAATTAACATTGAAACTGCCAATGTAAACTGTCCGTCGAAAAACTGTGAACACAATGCGTACACATGCAAACGAAATTACAGTACTGGCCAGTCTATGGCTTCCACAGAATCCAAGTTTGTGAAAAAACACCTTAACACCATCAACAGCCAAGGATTACTTAAAGTGCGATCCGTAACCAGTGATGCCAGTGCGCAAATCATGAAGTCTGTGCATGACTATGAAAAGGAGAGTAACATTCCTACTAGGCACTACAAATGTTTCATTCATAAATTACGTTCATTCAAAAAAAAATTCAGAGGAATAAAATTAACAAGTTCACTGATTGGATGTAACAAAGACATTTTCATGAGGAAATTATCCAGCAATATCAGGTCGAGATTAAGAGTTGAACTTATCCGAATTAAAAAAAACTACAACAACAGAAGATTCATTTCTCTACAGGGCTAGTAATGCGGTTCAAAATATAATATCTTGCTTTGCGAATGAACACAGAAACTGTCGTCATTATTCACTTGTGTGCAATGCACATTTGCAAACATATTCAACTAAGCACCTCCCATATGGGAAGCATTTGGAACTCAATATGAATGACATTGTTAAATTAAATGGAATAATAGAGAAACATTTTTCGGAGACTGAACTTTCAAAAATTAGCCGTCTTTCAACAACCAACAAATGTGAAAGTTTGCATCACAAGGTATTTACATTTGCACCAAAGAGTACGATATATACTCGCAATTGTGCCGGTTTGTGTCATTCAGCCGTTCATTCATCTTCACTAAGGAATGGGCTAGGGTGCATTAATTGGCAAAGACTATTGGACTTAAATATAAAAGGACGGACCCTTTCATTCAACAAATGAAAAAGATGGATACAAGCAACAGAAGAAATGCCATTCGTAAACAGACTCGCCAGTACAAATTTTCACGGTATATTGCTCAACGCAATAAAGGAAATAGAACACTAAAACAAAACTCCTTGTATAACTGTACCAACAAAAGCATAATTGAAGAACATGAATATGGAAACAGTCAAGATTTTACCTGTTAGTGCAACATACATCTTGCGAACCCGTAGTGACCTGTACATTCACCATTATTTTTGCAAATTTGCCGATTATTGTTTATTCTAGCTGTTTCCAAGGACAAGTGCTCAATCCGGACACAAAGTTTATTGTGACACAGATGGGACACGTGCTGAACTGTATCTATTGCTCTACAACCATTATGTATGTACATTTGCAAACGATGAACACGAAGTTTAATTTTATGTTTTCTAAAACGAAATTCAAATATTGCATATCCTTTTAGTTGTTGTCCGTTCCAAATATGACAATTTCGAACAGTAATTTTTTTCTTAACGTACTTGTTTATTTTACAAATTTCTTTATCGGTTAGCTTAGTTTTGTAAAAATTTATCATATTGTATTGTAAAATAAAATTATGTAGTGAACAGAAAATATTGTATTTTGTTAATGCACAGTTACAATGGGAAAGTTTGATGATGCCAGTTTGGCTTAACTGTAATAAAAATAAGAAAACAACACACATATTAAATGACAAAGAAACTTTTCTGTCAGCTATAGCATGGATATTTACCATTGCAATACTTTGGGGGCTGACATAACAAAATTGGAAAAAAAGACAAAATTCACCAAAAAAAAACAAGAGTTATCTATCTTGAATTGCAGTATTATTTTTAAATTCATTTTCTGATGACATTTCTCACATTCAGGTATTAAAGTGAAGCATGCCAAGTAGCAAAACACATGTATATTTAGAAAAAAAACCAATGACTTAATTGTAATATTTGTTTTTTTAATTTTGTGATTTTTTTAAAAGGATGCTGGGGACAGTACTTTTAACCAAAATCTACGGCATTGGACAGTGTTTCTATTTATTGCTATTATTTAGTAACGGACACTACAAATCAACAAATAAAATCAATACGACAGTGAAATAGTAATGAAATTGTCAGTCAATGCACAAAAATGGTATTTGTTGCTCACTTAAAAAATAAAATGGGGTTTACATCCAGAAATTTCAAATTCAAAATACCACTAAAATGTATGGACGGTACTACACTTCCACAATATGGAATTTACAAAAAGCAAAACACAGGGGCAAAACTGAATAAAAGCATTTCATCTGCACATAACATCCTTCCAAAAAACCCTTTCAACAGCCCTAATGACCATGAAAATTGTGTGCATTACCTCTTTACATGGGGGCTGCCATTAATCAACTGGTATCCTATGTCGAAAAACACAGGATTAGTACAGGAACGTCCCGGTGCGGGTAGCAGCTTATAATCTCAAATCCAATGTACTTTTGTAGAAAAGTTTTTACAGAGATGAATCACCTCTGAAATTATACTGAAGAATTGTCAGTCATTTTAGTTATAAAGTCTCCATTTTTTTTTCAATGTCACCATACTGCTCTACTAATAAAAATAGAGGCTACTGTCCCCTGCCTCCTTGAGAAGACCATAAATAATCCGCATCATCCACTGTATATTTTTTTCCAAATAATTTAGCCAATTTGAAACAAGAATAACTATATTTGAACACTTACAGATGTTTCAGACTCTATTTAGAATTTTTTAAACAAGTACACTGTTCTTTACAAATTTCCAGGAATTTGTCCGCAATATCCAAATTCCTTAAAAAATTTACAAAAAATCAAGATGGACCTCTATAAGTAGCCCTTATCTAATTTTGGAAAGAACGAATCATAGGGAATATAAAGATGCCTTCATACTGCAGGATATTAACATCAAAATGCATAAAATAATGGTTTTAATGTGCTCGGCCACATTAAACAGACTGGAAATTACCACAACAGATTAAAAAAAAAAAGATTCCTAGAGATCAAAATACAGAAAACATGAAATTTACATGCAGACTTCATTCTCATACTAAATCATCTGATATAATTTGGTAATTTATTAGACTGTTGAACTTTAATTTGGTTTGTAATGATAGTCCTCAAAGGGAGGTAATTTACAGATGTTTACATCATGCAGTTTAGTTTAATGATGACTAATTGGGTTCTATGACCTCTGATGTTTATGGAAATTAGATGCTGATGACAGACATGGAAGGAAATACTTATTTTGTTTTATTAAACAATTAAACTAAGCTGGGCACCTGCGAAATGAAATTGTATGTACTAAGCTTACTCAATCACCCTATAAAATGCTACTGCACAATATTTTGGTCATATCTTGAAAATCCAGTGAGAAATATGGCAGCTTAAAAGAACGCTCGCAGAAAGAAAATACAGTTCAAAAAGGGACATAAATTTACATCTACACTCAAAGAGTCTTACACTGACAATTCCAGTAGTTCTTCTGTGTCTGTTCTAAAAAGGCCCAGTTCACAGGAATATGTCGATGCGCTATCTGCACAGTCTAATTGTGACGTAAATGTACTTCCAACAAAGCTGAGGCCTGTCAAAATAGAAGTTGAAAATGAAAATGACTTTGAAATGTCTGAGGAATCGGAGGAAAATATAATTATCAATTTAAACAAATTGTCGGACTTGATTTCAACATTTTTGCCACATAAATGTCTAAGTGCCAGCCCAAGTGTAAAAATGGTGAGGCGGCTGGGTCTGTGCATAACAGTTGAAGTATTTTGTAGAAAATGTAATTTTATCTCAGATGAAGTGGATTTATTGACTACAGTCCCCTCCTCTCGGGGTCCAGATGCAGGCAGCTTAAATGTGTGTCCGCTGATACCCGTGCTAAAATCAAAAGTTGGTATTAGTGATGTCGTGCAGGTTCTAAGCTGTTTAAATATCAAGTCTCCCGACAGGAGAGGACTACAAAGAAGGTTTAACCGATATTCGGACATGATGGTGGATGTCAATAAACAACAGATGATTGACAATCAAACATATGTGAAACACATTCTTCAATTGGCTGGTGAAGAAAATCTTGTTGATGTAGAAACGGACTCTTTTACAACAACAGACCACAGCCTGGCTGTGAGGCAGCAACACAAACATTTTGCCCTCTTGTTGAGCAATGCACAACAAAAAAAATAACAATTAACATTGAAACTGCCAAAATAAACTGTCCGTCGAAAAACTGTGAAAACAATGCGTACACATGCAAACGAAATTACAGTACTGGCGAGTATATGGCTTCCACAGAATCCAAGTTTGTGAAAAAACACCTTAACACCATCAACAGCCAAGGATTACTTAAAGTGTGATCTGTAACCAGTGATGCCAGTGCGCAAATCATGAAGTCTGTGCATGACTATGTAAAGGAGAGTAACATTCCTACTAGGCACTAGAAATGCTTCATTCATAAATTACGTTCATTCCAAAAAAAATTCAGAGGAATGAAATTAACAAGTTCACTGATTGGATGTAACAAACACATTTTCATGAGGAGATTATCCAGCAATATCAGGTCGAGATTAAGAGTTGAACTTATCCGAATAAAAAAAACTACAACAACAGAAGATTAATTTCTCTACAGGGCTAGTAAAGCGGTTCAAAATATAATATCTTGCTTTGCGAATAAACACAGAAACTGTCATAAATTTTCACTTGTGTGCAATGCACATTTGCAAACATATTCAACTAAGCACCTCCCATATGGGAAGCATTTGGAACTCAATATGAATGACATTGTTAAATTAAATTGAATAATAGAGAAACATTTTTCGGAGACTGAACTTTCAAAAATTAGCCGTCTTTGTCTTTCAACAACCAACAAATGTGAAAGTTTGTATCACAAGGTATTTACATTTGCACCAAAGAGTACGATATATACTCGCAATTTTACCGGTTTGTGTCATTCAGCCGTTCATTCATCTTCACTAGGAAAAGGGCTAGGGTGCATTAATTTGGCAAAGACTATTGGACTTAAATATAAAAGGACGGACCTTTCATTCAACAAATGAAAAAGATGGATACAAATAACAGAAGAAATGCCATTCGTAAACAGACTCGCCAGTACAAATTTTCACGGTATATTGCTCAACGCAATAAAGGAAATAGAACACTAAAGCAAAACTCCTTGTATAACTGTACCAACAAAAGCATAATTGAAGAACATGAATATGGAAACAGTCAAGATTTTACCTGTTAATGCAACATACATCTTGTGAACCCATAGTGGCCTGTACATTCACCATTATTTTTGCAAATTTGCCGATTATTGTTTATTCTAGCTGTTTCCAAGGACAAGTGCTCAATCCGGACACAAAGTTTATTGTGACACAGATGGGACACGTGCTGTACTGTATCTATTGCTCTACAACCATTACGTATGTACATTTGCAAACGATGAACACGAAGTTTAATTTTTTGCTTTCTAAAACGAAATTCAAATATTGCATATCCTTTTAGTTGTTGTCCGTTCCAAATATGACAATTTCGAACAGTAATTTTTTTCTTAATGTACTTGTTTATTTTACAAATTTCTTTATCGGTTAGCTTAGTTTTGTAAAAATTTGTCATATTGTATTGTAAAATAAAATTATGTAGTGAACAGAAAATATTGTATTTTGTTAATGCACAGTTACTATGGGAAAGTTTGATGATGCCAGTTTGGCTTAACTGTAATAAAAATAAGAAAACAACAAACATATTAAATGACAAAGAAACTTTTTTGTCAGCTATATCATGGATATTTACCATTGCAATACTTTGGGGGCTGATATAACAAAATTGGAAAAAAAGACAAAATTCACAAAAAAACAAGAGTTATCTATCTTGAATTGCAGTATTATTTTTAAATTCATTTTCTCATGACATTTCTCACATTTAGGTATTAAACTGAAGCATGCAAGTAGCAAAACACATGTATATTTAGAAAACAAACAATCATTTAATTGTAATATTTGTTTTTTTAATTTTGTGATTTTCTTAAGGATGCTGGGGATAGTACTTTTAACCAAAATCTACGCATTGGACAGTGTTTCTATTTATTGCTATTATTTAGTCACGGACACTACAAATCAACAAATAAAAGCTATACGACAGTGAAATATTAATGAAATTGTCAGTCAATATACAAAAATGGTATTTGTTGCTCACTTAAAAAATAAAATGAGGTTTACATCCAGAAATTTCACATTCAAAATACCACTAAAATGTACCGACGGTACTACACTTCCACAATATGGAATTAACAAAAAGCAAAACACAGGGACAAAACTGAATAAAAGCATTTCATCTGCACATAACATCCTACCAAAAAACACTTTCAACAGCCCTAATGACCATGAAAATTTTGTGCATTACCTCTTTACATGGGGGCTGCCATTAATCAACTGGTATCCTATGTCGAAAAACACAGGTTCAGTACAGGAACGTCCCTGTGCGGGTAGCAGCTTATAATCTCCAATCCAATGTACTTTTGTTGAAAAGTTTTTACAGAGATGAATCACCTTTGAAATTATACTGAAGAATTGTCAGTCATTTTAGTTATAAAGTCTCAATTTTTTCAAAAATAAATCTTTCTCCTGATGATGTACCTGGTGCATACATTAATATCTGGGACTATTATACTGTATAATAGTCCCAGTTAATATCGATGATTTTGAAAGTTGCTCAATTGTTCAGTTAAAGACATGGCTGGAATGCAGGGGTTTAAAGACGACAGGAAATAAACCTCAAAGGTGAATAACCTCGAGACAACGCCCCCTTCCATTGTCAACAATGTATTTACCTGGATCGATTCATTTGACATGTTAAATATGACAGAAGGTGACACTACCGTAAAGCGTGATTGGCAGATTATAGAGAAAGGCTTCTGTCATCGTATTCAAATGACAATTTTATTATTAATGGCTAATAAGTAATATTAAACGAAAAGTAACGATATAAACAACGTTTTCCTTTGTTTTCAATACGGGATTTTGTTTTAGATCGAGTAGACTATTAAATCTTTCTGAACAAGTTACAAAATGAAAATTAAATCCAGATTTTCATTTAAATATCACTTAAAACTATGTAAAACGTAGATTATGGCTTCTTTTCGTCATGTCGATCTGCAAATCGCCGCGATTGGAAAAAGAAGAACAATGATAATATTTGCTAAAATATATCGTTTTAGACAATTTTATTCCTATGTACTTAAAGTACAGAAAATAATTATTAAATCTAGATTTTCATATAAATAACAATTAAAACTATGTAAATGGTATGTTATGGCTTCTTTTCCTCATGACGGTGTCATGCAAATCGCCGCGATTGGGAAAAAAGAACAGTGTCCGTGATAATATCAAAAATGAAACAAAAATTGTAAAATCGAAAATTAAAATTAAAAGAAAAATTGTAAAAACTGAAAATTTATTAAAAAAAAAATAATAGCAATTATATCAAGCTCTAATTTACTATGTTCTGATTTTTTTTTTAAAATAAATTTGGAAACATTTTACCAGGCATGCGCCAGAAAGTAAACATCAGTACGTTGATGGTTTTCTGTAACAGAAGAAGAAGAATATTTGCTAGACTATATCGCTTTTCTTAATTTTTTTTTATATTATTTTTGCATTCAAAATGATTATTAAATGCATACTATTGTTATAAATAACACATAACACAACACAAATAGTGGTTTTTGGGTTGTTTTCTTTATTATTCTTGATTATTCTTCATTATATTTTAATTAGACCCACCGTTTGGGAAAGGAATGAAAAACACATCTTTCATACATTCACGATGTCTGTATCTGGTATATCGCTTTTACATGTTCCCAACAATGTTTAACACCCTCGGATTGGTGTTTCTCTTTTGTATGTTCCATTTTATTACCGAAATCTTTGTTTATAATATCAGTGATATCGTGCTTGCATTCACATTTGTTTGTATGCCATCCGGGCATTTAAACAATGACATCATTCTAAATATAAATAGCTGAGCTAATAATAGCTCGACCAAACTTTGATATTACGTGGAACATGTCATAAGATAAGATAAGATAAGAAAACTTTATTTTGATTCGGCACATAATAAAACAGTACAACATAAGCTCTTAAGGAGCTTTTTACCGAATATACATTAACAATAACACAACACAAATCACATGCAAAGTTACAACCTAAAATAAGCTAAGACATACTGGCAAAAAACAAAAAAAGAGAAAAAAAAAAGGAGGACTGTGTATAGATCTGAACAAGAACCCACGCGGCAAGTGCCTCTTTGGACTCTTGTTCAAGATCCACACACAGTTGCTCCAACATAAAGCAGCAGTTAATAAAGAAGCAGCAGGTAAACAAAAAATAATACTGAATACTTAAATAAAACTGGCACCAACATAGACAGTAAAAGCAGCACTGTCTAATTAAAAAACAAAGAAAAAACAATTTTCAAGCTAAACTAAAAAATTTAAAATTTAAAATTTTTAAATAAAATGTTTAAATAATTAAATAAAAAATTAAA